>APFE031044049.1:0-14541 GCA_000404065.3 Pinus taeda | reverse complement strand
TATCAACTGCATTATAGCTTATATTGCATCCAGAATATATTGCAATCGATGGAGCTAGGGTAAAACATATAACAAAACTTTGAATTTTGTGATATGTGATTGCAACATTGCAGTCACAACCTGATCCTATAAGGGCTTGTTTTGTAACACCTCCCTTCTGCGATGTGCGATTGTGATCATCGCATCGCAACCCTAACTTGTTCCAGGGCTGATTCTTTAAGACTAACTCGCCTCTGATATGTTTTAAGAACCAACCTACAGGAATGGCGGTAAAGCTTGGTGTTGTTGTGGGTGAGGTCGCAGGTTCGACCCAACCTCCCCACATAAAATTCTATTTGACCTTTGAGAGGGCATGTGGCAGCCTCCAAGTTTTCGACATGTCACCCTCTCATTGGTCTACTTGTATAGCCTTCAACCAATAGCATCTTTCCAACTCATGCTTGTATGAATGTGCCACATGGAACTCAACCATTCATTGATTAGATTATGGTGCCACCTTAGCTGCACAGTCAATGTCAACTGGGCAACCTAGTCAGATGTATGGACTGTTGACTAAGCTATCCCCTTTTTCTTAAAAAAAAAATTACATGTTTCCCAAAGTGAATAGAACGTATTTTTTAAGCCATACCATGTATGTTTCATGCAAAACGAGTTGCACTAGATTCAGGATGACAAGCACTACACGGTCATTTATGTTCCACACTAGTTCGACAACTTTGATTTTTGAGCATACTTTTGAGCACCTGATCAATCACTTCCTCTATAGACCTCCTTTCCTTGTTTGTGGGTTTCTTGTATTAACTTGACCTGTGGTTTCAATCTCCCCTTTTTATGGATCTTTCATATTAACTTGACCTGCAATTTTGATCTACCGTGTTTATGGGTTTCTTCTATTAACTTGACATGGTTTTCATCTACCTTGTTTAAACCTTCCTCTTTCTATTTTAACCACCTTTTATTATATAATGTGGATTCCCCAGTGTTTGCATGGATATGTAGACATGTCTACCCTCTTTATGGGTTTGAATAGTGCTCCTTTATATTATATATGGGTTGTTATATTAACTTAACTCGTGGTTCTTTCTAGGTATAATGCACCTTGTTTATTGATTTAAAGTGTTTCCTATCTATTTTAATCCCCCCCATCATATGAATCAGCTTCCCCAACCTAAAAATGGATCACTTCCTCTATAGACCTCCCTATTTATGGTTTTCATGTATTAACTTGAACCATGGTTTCAATCTTCCTTCTTTATGGGTTTCTAGTATTAAATTGACCTGTGGCTTTGATCTACCCTATTTATGGGTTTCTTATATTAACTTGACCCATGGTTTTGATGTAGCTATTAGAATCAGCTATTGAAAATAATTGGAAAAGGTAAAATGCACATAAAGTGGTTGTTGCCAAAGGTGCAAATGGTGTTCCCTTTATCCTAAACCAATGGAAAAGGAGGATGGGTAATTATGGATTTTTTTGTTCCCATCTAACACCATTGCTTTGTATTATAATGAATAATATTTTGTAAACTAAATTATGAGGAAAATTATAAAGTTGATTGGGTCTTTTCTAACTATTTGGTTAAGTCCAGGCGCACTTCGTTCCCACAAAGGGAGTAATATGTACATTTCACTCGAATTGAACATCATCCCTATTTTTCGTAATTCACCCACAACTTACACCGTCATTGCTACACCTTCATGTGTCTATACTTCCAAATCACATCCCCCTCGAAACGAATCCATGTTCATTTAAAAATCATTTAATTAATCATTGTGTTATTAAGAAATATAAATATAATTATTATGACATGTTGAAACTTATATTATTCCACTATCACTACTAATCAATGTGAAACAACACACAAATTAGAATGGAAACTATAATCACTAAAGAACTAACATGAAAATTAATAGTGGAAAATTTGTTATGCAACCAACTCATAGAAAGATAGATCAATGACTTAAAAATTAATCTCTTTAAGGGAGAAACCTCCTTTATATTACATAAATGAATAATTCTTGGATGATACAAATGACAAGAATTCGTTCCTATATATAGGAGTCTAAGGGGTCATAATATAATTAGAGCCTACATAACAATAATAATGTAAGGGAACAACAATAACAATAGTGGGCTTGTATGGGGAAAAGTAATAACAATATGGGGGCTACATGGGCATAAAAATAACAATAAAGGGGCTACACTAACAATAAAAATAAGGTACTACACTAGTATCATAGGGACCTAACAAAAATTCTAGCACCAAACTTTGTAAAGAGCATATTTGAATGTTTGTCAAAATGTCTCTGTTTCATCACATGGCTAGAGGTATATGATATCTCAAAAAAATTCATAACTCAAAGCTCTGGGTTGTCAAAAATAGGTTTTTACACGGCCATGGAAAGGACATGTACCAATTTGAGGGACATCGTTCTACTAATTTCTAACCAAAATTCATATTAGATAAGCTTAATGGCATTACAATACAAGAAATATCTTCTCTATTCCACAATTGCCCCAATTCTTTTAGAAAAGGTAACCATGTCCATAATAACTTTGATGACATATTAGAACAAGACAATCTATTTCCTGCATATGGATGGAAAAATAAAATGAGCACCTACAACGATAATTACAGATGAAATTGACCTAAAAGCTTTAGTATTGGAAACTTAAAATCATTTGGGAAAAGTTATGTTACATATTCTTTCTCATTTAACATTCCAAAAACAATTTAAAGGATTTATCTTTGTATTTTCGGTGATGGATGAAAACCCATGTGTGTATTGTAATGTATCATTAATGAGGTATCGAGTTTGTTTTTTATAATGCGATAAATTAATGGTAGTGACAAATCCTATAAAGTTACATTTTCGGATAATTAATTATTTTAACAAAGAAAAATACCATGATGAATACATGAGAGTCTTAATGTGCCTTTGAATTAATTGATGATGTACCAATTGAAGAAATGGGATTGTTACAAGTCATTTTGTCACATCCAGTTAAATGGTCTAGAAAATGGATCAATAAACTTCCAATAACACTTTACATTCATCCACTACAAAGCCTAGAACATTCTCTCTCCAAAAATTCTAAGAATTTTGGGTTAAACATCTCAAAACCCTAATTTTTAGACCCATCACACTTTCCCTTTGAGTAACTTGCATTGGTTTCAGGTTGTACACTAAGAAACTATGATGACTAGCACATGTTTCCTTTGATGCAAGTCTAATGGACCCTAGAATTCAATAGAAATAAAAATAATTCCAAATATTCTCTTTCCATAAGGTTACAAGGTGGTTTTAACTATTTACTATTCATTAATATCTCAAACTCCTACTCTTGGGGTCTTATCTCTTATTCCTAGAGCTTATTTTCCCTCTTATGTGGATCTAATTCCTAGATCGGTAAATCCCAAACCCCCTCATTTACCCTATAAACGTATTTCCTTCTATGGAGCCTGGGTTGGCTTTTGGAGACTCTTAGTTATGCCCTCATACAATTGCTTTGTGCCTAAGTATCCATTATCCATCCATGCACATGAGTTGTGATTGAAGGCTTTCTTTGTGACAAGGGAAGGACATGATAGTTGAGAGATGTCTACAAAGTCAAAGATCTATAAAGGGTTTAAATCTCTCCTAAATTCATTAATACAAAGTGATGATTTTTTTCCTATAGTTATGTTTTATTGATGCATATGTATTACAATGCTTTCTTGACTCATTGTTTAGAGATATTAGTATATGCTATTTGTATGTTGTAGTTCTCTTGCTTGTTTTAGTTGTTTTACAAGTTCCATCTATAGTATTTGGATTTGGAGCTGAATTTTACAAGCATGAAGAAGAGGAGAACTTGCATTGGACTCCGGGGGTAGATCCCTTCTCCATCTTCAAATTTATTTAAGGAAATCATAAGTCTTTTTATTCATGTTTTCTCTACATCAAGCCATGAGATCTAGGGAGTTCACTTTTGTCCACATAAGGGAATTATCCATCAAACAGGGATACTCAATAAATTTGTAATTTTATACCTTTGATTAGTTTACGATGAACCAATAGAATAGCCCATAAATTTTCCATTAGTAATACAATGTCTAATCACAGTTACTTTTAGTTGTGCCCATGAACGTTCAAAATTGAACCCATTCCTGCCCTTCCTCGACCTTCTAGCTCGTCAAAAACTCAGGCTAAAAAAATTGTCTTCAAAAAAATTAAAATATAAAAAATACTTGTCAATCAAGAAGGTTAGATTAAATTTATATATTCCAAAAGAAGGGCAATATCTTTTATTACTTGACAATAGTTTATTTTGATTTCTTTGAATCTACTCCTATTTTTGTACCAACGGTAAATAATTCCAATCTAACAGGTCCTCGTATTTTTTTCCTATTGATCTCACACATTTGTTCTTAATGGAATTCCATCTTCCCACTACCCAATTCCCCATCAATGCAAGTAAATCCATGTGGAGTACAAACTTCCATGTTTCTTACACACTATACTAAAAAGGTATGAATGAATGGTTACTAGTGAGGACAATAATAATAATAACTCATTTCATTCATTTACACAGAGAACAACATTAATTTATAATATAGTCTCACATTAATCACAATGGGATGCATTGGTCCCATGTATGTTTTAAATGAAACTATTTTAAAAATAAGGGTACTTATATATTAAAGAAAACTATTGTAAAATTAGGGGCTAAGGAATCATACCATTCCTCTGAAATCACCATTTTCTATAGACATATCGCACTAGAATCACTCCCTGAAACGAATGACAAGTTTCATCCATTAATTTGAATTTTCAAAAGCCACTGAACTAATTTCTCCACTGTCCACTTCACTTTTGGATTTTGTTGAAGGAAAACGTGGTGATGCCATGTGCAAATGCAGTCAATTAATTTAAATATGAACCTAAACATGAATGATTTTTCACCCATATAAAAGGCAACACAAGCATGAATGGAAACTTTGTGATTGTATGACCACATTTGATAGAATAAGATAGTCAACCACCCAATATATCAATATATTCCTTACATTCAAAATAAATTATAAAATAAAAGATGAAATCAATTACAAAATAATGTATGTTTCCTTTCATTTTTGTATGAGTGGTCCATTGAAACATGAACTCTTTTTGTCTCATTTTCTCTACAATATTCATCTTTACTTGGACTAATCATGATTCATTTGGTCTCATAATGATACCAAAGTAGTAATTGCATTGTCCGTGAAGAAGCCATAGCGAATAGAAGTTTTAAGAATCACTATAAAGAAACAACTTCAAGGCGAACCGAGACATGGGAAAGAATAAAGAATGGGTGATAGTAGCTACCTACCATCAATAGTAGGGTATATGAGAAAACCACAAACAAAGACCTCAACAATAGGTGGGGCTACAGGGGGTTCCGATTGTGAAATAAAATGACGATATGATGTGGTGTGACCTAATAAAATCATGAATGATGATATTTGTTGATGCGGTTTTGGGTACCAAACATTAAATTCTCTATATCTAGATGGAAAATGTTAAGAACCATACAATAAACCATGTTGGATCATATGTTGGATTGAAATACACAATCTTATTTATTTTATATATTATATATATATCTATATCTAATCTTATCTATATCTATATCTTATACTATATCTATATATTACTATATATATATATATATATATATATTATATTATATATTTTATATATAATATATTATTTTATATATATATATATATTTTATATATCTATATTCTTTATCTATAATATATATATATATATATATATATATATATATACATATTTATACCTCATATAATATATATTATATCTATATATTTACATATATATATATATATTTATATATTATATATTATATATATTATATCATTATATATATATATATTATATTATATATTATATATTTATATATATATATTATATATATATATATATCCAAAATGTCATAATAAGCTTCATTGTCTCGATGTACCTCCCACAGGGGCTTCACTTAAGGAACCTCTTAGATATCATGCGTGTTTGTGGGATACTAAACAATACCCTTAATTTTATTACATATTGGAAAATATCTCTAAAAACCACATTATTTAACCCCCTACCAATACGAAGCCAATACACCTTCCCAATTGAAAAAACCCTAGTTTCCCTAGATATTGTAGGTATTCATTTTTTCATTTACATTGTTTATATCCCTTTACATTTTTTCGTTAACTTTGGGCTCCATTTTTTATACCTGCCAATATAAAAACAATTTACCCCTATATATCCCTCAATATATTATGCCATTTTTTCCTCAATATATATCCCCCAATATGAATGCATGTGGTATGGTATTTCTCCCCCAATGACACCCCCGCGATGCCACCTCCATTTTTCTTTTAATAATCATACTTTGTCATAAGAATAATATTGTTTGAAAATTAATACCCCAAGCTGGTGTTATTACACCTGACATGAGGTAGTGGATCACATTGAATACCCATTAATGCATTAAAAAACTTCACTCGCTCTCTTGGTTCTTACTCCTCATTGATTATCCTCGAGTGCTCTTTCCTTTTAGGTTGCATCCTTTTTTTTCCATTTCATTTGAATTGCGAGTTTGAAACCCATCATCCATAGAGGGTACAACCCATCATCCACAGAAGGAAAGTTATTGTCCATGGTCTGATGTTATACTATTGTTGGACTTTAATTATGAGCATAAGCAAAGGTAAGGCTAGTTGATCTAGTTTTAAAACATGTTGATTGAGATCGAAATGGAAACCTAGTATAATAGGAGGTGGGAGTAGCACATATTTTAATATCATCACTAGTAGCACTCTTCTAGTTTATGTCCATTCAAATATAGGAGGTATCAAGGTGAGAGCTTCGACATAATCCAGTGAGTCAATTAATCCTTGTGGATTTGGTCCCTTTTCGAAGTCTTGTCACTACTCCTCCATAATGCATATTATCCTCCTATCAAGAAAATTTTGTCCGCCTCAAATTTCCATTGTTAGGTTTAAGTTGGGTTGCAAAAGCCACTGTGACAAATGTTTTGATTTCTTTCACACACTGTAAAATCTCCACTTGATTTGTTGCTCCCATTTCCATATGGAAAATAAATCTATATTTTTAATGATGTAAGTCAACATGCTTTTGAAAACCATCTAATGAATAAAAAAACATATGTTTACCTTTTCTTAATGAAATTTGAGTAAAATTTTTGTTTTATTTACTAATTTCTATTGAGATTTTATAGTGTTTTAATGTAGCCACTCTTTAAATTTTAAGAATTCAAAGATTCAGAAGGACTCTATTTCATTTTGGCCTTTTTATTAAGGGTTTATTTAATATACATTTGTCAATAGAGGTACATTTTTTTTATAAATTTTCCTCTTTGAAGGAATAGATGAATATATGACCTTCTAAATGAAATTAAGACTGACGCTTCAAATTTGAACCATGGTGTTTGTCCTGAAGAGTCATAGTCGGTTTTTATGGCCATCCTCAATAGTCAGCCACAATCCAAAATTACACGCCTTTCCATAATGGAATATTTTAAAGGTAAATATAGAGTGCCTAGTTTATTTATTGGTTTTTTATTGCATCTTATCATATTATTCTCATCTGCTCCATAATATGGAAAAAAAATAACCTAATAATTGACTTATTGCTTTAAATATCATATTATTTTCATCCCATATTGGATATGATAAGGATTGAAAATCATATTATTTTCATCCCATATTGGTTATGTAATGAAAATTTATTGCTATTGATTATGTCATTCTTCTTATTGAATAAGATAGGAAAACTTATTATTGTTGAATGTTTTATTGAATTTATCTAAAAAATAATATGGAAAATCAATCAACCAATTATTAATATTACAATTATTCTTTAATATCACATTATTCTCATAAAAAAACAAAATAATAAATAAAAAACCAATAATTAATTTATTATACAATGATAGTATGATTATTGATTTACTATGCCAGCCAAATTTACAAAAAATGCAAATGAAATATTAATTTTTTTGTGTTTCCTATATTTATGGGTGTCTGTCTCATATGCAATAGCTTGTGGAGATAATAGCCCTAGGTATTTGTGTCTGCTTTCTTGATGTGACTAGATTTGATTCTATTAATACCAGATGGTGCTTTCAAAGTTTCCATAGTGGTATCAAATGGTGCACACTATAAGAAGTTATGGTCAATGTATGGTCTCCATTGGCTATTGTAATATTTGTAGGATGTGCTCTATAGAAGTTTTAATATTTTTTAATTGTATTTAGCTAGATGGATCTTTCATATATTTTGTAGTGGCTTCCAATTTCTAAAAATAAAAACATTATTCGATTCATTTCAATGGCCATTCTTCTATTTGAAACCTAATTTCAAATTATGTATTTCCATTACTTGTTTCACCTTGTTATTTGATGCAGAGGGTACCTCAATCCCCTTTAGAAATCATACTCAACCCACTAACATAAGCAAGAGAGTATAGTAGGCACTGAAATTCACATGACACAAAAACTCTAAAACACAGAAAATTAAACACATAAATCCATTAAAAATTACATGAGGACATAGGCTCAAGATGCCTTCGATTGCTTTTAGAAAAATTACAACTAAAGCCATTAAATGTCACATAAGGGCATAGGCTCAATATACTTTCAATTGATTTCAGAAAATTTACAACTATATATTTGAGAATACCTCTACAAGTTTTTTTCTTTTTCAAATTACTGGTGAGTTCATAGACCTTTAAACTTTTTATACAAATTTCAAGGTCATTAGTGTTAGTCTCACTTAAACATTTCTGATAATATTTCAATAATTCTACTGATCAAAAAATTCACAATTTCTACGTAAAAAACAAGCTAAAATTGTTTCCCAGTTTCATCTTTTCACGCTTAACTATAGTGTTTCCATAAAATTTTCAAGTAAACTGCATAACTTTCTTCAACTCTCCCCTGCTATGTTCCTATTCTTCTTTTATATGCTCTTTTTACGATATTCTTCCTCTTGCACAAACTCTTATGTTTTCAAGCTTTTTAAATGGAGCTTCCTCCTCTCCTCTTTCTAATGTTTCTATCCTTCCTACCCTTTCCTCCCATTTTTCTATTATAATAGTGGAACAATCCCAACATTAACAAAAGTTAGCTGCCATAATAAGATAAGAATCCTTACAAAAATTTACAATTAATAATAGTTGATTGCATCACATTGAAAAATTGAAAAAAGACATTGATAAATCATTGTAGAAGTAGGGAGTAAACAAACAAGACAATTTTTTTTATTAAGATAGCAAGTACAAATTCTCATGAGCAGAAAAAAGCTAAAAAATTCATATAAAAAACTCCTCTCCAAAAGAAATAAAACAAAATAACATAAGCTGAAGGTAGGAGGACTTAACATGGCAGCCCAAGGATAACTTTCTCCACCTTGAGCATGGATAGTAACTAAATAAAATGAGGTTATGCCAATGGTTTAGTGAAGATGTGTACAACTTGCACTTTACTAGGAAAATGTTATTTTCTAGAACACCATCCTCGATGAGTTGTTAAATGAAGTGAATCTCAATGTGTTTTTTCCTTTGATAATGTAATTGTTAGTTGCTTCTTATAAGTTTGGGAAATATGAGTTAAGCCAAGGTGATATACAAACTCATAGATGGTCATTTAATCATCAACTAAACCAACCCAATCAAATTCAATTAAATCCTCAATCTAAGAAGTAGTAAATGCCAAAATTGGTGGCTGCCTAAATGTATCTCCAAATGCTCCTCCCTACCTTACACTGGGTCATCTTGAGAGAATAGAGAGACAAGCTCAACTACAAAAGATGTATTAGATTGTGTACAAGTCAAATACATTCAAATCTTAACCAATTGTCAATACAATGAAGGATTAAGGCATAATGAAGAACAACGAAGAGAAAGGGTAACACCTAACTAAAATGCAGTAGGGAGCATGCTTACAATTACCCATGCAATAGTGTTGAAGTAAATCAAATTCTTACTTTGGTTGAGAATGGAGAGCCCTTCTAAAAACTAAGAAACCTATGAAGGCTAAGAAAATAATTTAGAAGACACTATCCCATCAATTTTTGTTGTTACACTTTAAAACATGAATGAAGAACCCTATCTAAGAACTAAATCATCCACATATAGAACCAAAATCAAGATATGAAATACACATTTTCAATTTTAAACCATTAGTCATTGGAAAATTATCCATCTACCCATACCAAACTTGAAGAGATTTTTTGAAACCATAGATTGAATGCATAAACATGCAAATAATAGAAACATCCCACATAAAACCAAGAGGCTATTGTCTGTATATTTATTCATGTAAATCACCATGTATAAAATTGATCTTCATATCCATTAGGAAAACTCACTAGCTTGAGAAAAATATTTCTTCTATCTATACAAAGTTTTGTGCTTACCTTTGGAAGTCTCAGCAACAAGAGCTTGATTCTTGACGCTAGAAACAACATATAATTACATAAGTTTAAGCTATTCCCTCGTAATATGATCACATAAAAGCTCATAGTAGGAAATTTTACACTCACCTCCAAGTGCATTCGTAGTAGAATAAATTTAGAAGAAATCACATGAAAATAACTTTATAGCTTGGGAAGAATCAAGAAAATGTAATTTTCATCTATTTTGATTTTCCCACAGCCTTTAAGTCATGTCAACAATAACTTGAATTTGGTGAGATATTGATTTAATGGAGGTGTGCTCATTAGATAGAACTGATGATAATTTTATTTTCAATTATAAACCTTAAAATCTATCAACTTGATCAAATAAAGAATCCAAATTTTCCTAATTTGTTTTTGGAGTACGTTCACTAATATGAAACAACAAACTATCCAAAACATGCAAGCCAATTATACCCATAGCTTCATCAAGTTTGTTTGCATAGGAAAATATTTTTATTTCCTTGGTAAACAATGTTTGAGCCTCAATTAACATTGGCTAAAACCATTTAGATTGCAAAAATTATTGCATTTTTAGTTTTGTGTGTGATAATTATGGGGAGGTGGGAGCTAAACAATCCTTACTACTATCGTTTTATCAATATAGAATACAAAAAAAAACTAAGAGATTTCTAGAAATATATTTGTTTATGGTTCTCCTATATTAACTTGCCATGTGGTTTCAATTTTCCCTATTTATGGGGTTTTGGCCTTAACTTGACCCATGTTTTTTATCTACCATTTTTATGAGTATCATGTATTAACTTGACTCATGGTTTTGATCTACCCTACTTAAACCTCCCTCTATTTATGGGTTTGATTCAACTAGTTTATGGGTTTCCTATATTAACTTAAATTGTGAGTATTTCTGAGTATAACTCACCTTCTTTATTGATTTAAAGTGGTTTCTACATATTTTAACCTCCATATTTTATATGATGTGTCTTCCTTAGCCTGAGCATGGATCACTTCCTATGTAAACCTCCCTACAAGTTTTATGTGTTTCTTGTATTAACTTAACATGTGGTTTTGATTTTCCTTATTTATGGGTTTCTGGTATTAACTTGACCCGTGGTTTTGATCCACCTTGTTGTTGATCAGTGGTTGTCATTGATGTGAACCCAAGCAGCACCAAGGGCTACCCCAATCTTTCATGGAAATTTTGACTTGATAAATTACTCTATTTTGAGTCAAGGATCTTCTAAATGGATTCTAATTGTTGAGATGTTTCCATTGATATATGGCACACCAAGTAATTCTTCACAGTTTGAGAGATATTCATGTTTGAAGTTAGTAACCCCGGCTAGTGGGCTAAAACCCTATGGGGTTGTGGCATGGCACTCATAATTGATTGTGGTCATTGAATAGTAAATAATTAATAATAATAAAAAATTCTCCTAAAATCCTTCCAACGTTCACTTGTTGAGGACCCTCTCAACTCAAGACATTCATACAAATAATGACCCTCATATCCTTCTCTAGTAGGGATTGTGTAACTTCAAACAGGTAATCGTGGAATTTTCACTATAACGCTTTTTCTATGAAGCTTCAGAATATTAAATTAAAACCCATTGGAGTTGAAACCTTGGTGAATATCATGACTGAATTTCAGATCTTTCTTCGCTATTTTTTCGGAGATATGATTGGAAGAAGTTAGGATTTTTCATGCTCCCAATTTCCATGTCAAACATGTGACATTGGGAAAATCATCCTAAATTTCTCTTTGAGCATTGGATTCAAATTTCATAAATAGTCATTGAAATAGGACGAACTTTAATTTTTTGAGCAAAATTTGAAGGGCCGAATGTCCCAACAGTGACATGTGGCACTTTGTACAAGTTCGCTCTACTCAACAAGTCTATAATCAGGCCATCGTGGGAGATTGAGCGTAACTCTTTCTTGAAGAATCTAATCTTGATCATACATGTGGGGCTGGAAAGAGGACTCAGAGGGCTACTACAGGATGAAATTTCAGACCCTAGAGATTTGAAATTACATAGATATAACAAATTTAATATTGAGATCCTAGAAGGCAAGAAAAATCATGCATTCAAGGATCACTATAGTAAGGACCACACATCAACAGTCAAGGGTAAGTCTCCTACAACAAGGTATATATGATTAGTGTTTACATTTGAAATATGAGTATCATATCTAACATATGTTTTTGCAAGACAACGTAAGTACATATAGGATCTCGGTTATATCTTTATGTCTCTATATGTCAGTTAATTTTGATACCACATTTCGGATGTCCTATTCTTGATACTACACATTTGATGCTACATATTCTTGATGCTACACCAAGTCTAATAAATCTATTTGATGTTGTAATTTCATGTTACTTGTCTTGTCATAATTGACAGAATGGTCTCTGTTATTGTACTTAGAACTTGGTCCATCACAAGTCTAGTGTCTGCGATCATTTTTTATTGTATATATCTTTAGGTCAGTTTTCGATATAATCTTGCATAGAGTTAAGGCCTATATCAAGAGTGGGAGCATTTGTCTACTGCTACAACAAGTCAACAACAAAAGTGACAAGCACAATTCAGGTATGCATTGTAATTTTAATTTGTCTTTATTCATTATTATGCACTTACATGTGTTTTCTAGACAAAGTTAAGTTGAAGGGTATTTTCTTTAGTTTTGGGATTGGTTTCACCTAAAAAATTTTGCATGCAGGTAGAAGAAGATTCAAGTACAACTTAAAGCAAGAATTGAAGAGCAAAAATAGAAAATCAAAGGAATCATTGTAGCGGGATATCATTTCAAGCCGTGACAACCATCCGTATATTGTGAAGAAGTGTCAAGGCCAAGAGTCATCATTGTAAAGTTGTAAAAGAGTCATTTGTGAAAGAATCAACCTGCCTAGAGCCGAAGAGGTGGTGTTGGGAGGTATACGAGTCACTGTTGGGATGATGTCATGGATGCGTTGTAGGTCATAGAGTGATTGGGTATTTGGTCAAGTACACAAAAATATTTGTAAATATTATTGTATCGTGGATTTTTGTCCCTAGTTTGGGAATCCATAGTCTTGTATTATTTCAGTCATTATAGGGTAGCAGAGAGGTGCTAGGTAGGTGTATGAAGTCGCCTACAGGTTGGGGCCTGTGAACACTTCAGGGTGGTAGGGTGGTGCTAGGGCGAGTTGTGCCTCGCTAGGGTGTTGGGGCATCCATTCAGTTGATTACTAAAGAAACCACGACATTGGGGTTTCCTTCCAGTGGGAGTTGTAGTAGAATGCTTTTCTAGAATTCTAGGAATTTGTTGCTTTCATTTCAATTAGGGCTGAAGATTAAAGAATTTATTAGAGAAGCATTAGGTGGTTTTTGACCCAGAGGGGGTTTTCCATCTAAAATTAGTGTGACTACTGTGTTATTTTATTTACTATTATTACTACATAAACATTATTAATAATTGAAGATCAACTAATGCTCTAAAAATATTTAGAAGTGTTAATTTCTAAGGAATATTGATTCAACCCCCTCTCAGTGTTTCCAACAATTGGTATCAGAGTTTGGTTCCTTCAACAGTAGTCTAACAACTTGAAGGATATCATGGAGTATACTAAGAATAAAGTTCCTTTATTCAATGGAAATAACTATGTACTTTGGAGTGGAAGAATGCACGTTCATTTGCTAGCGTAAGGATACAAATTATGAGAAATCATTGACAAAGGTTTCACGTCGACCGAGGATGAACAAAGTAACAAAAATATCGTATATGATGCAAAGGATAAAGATCATATTAGCAGTGGGCTTATGGAATATGTTTATCTTAAGGTATTGAGTTGCAAAACTACTAAAGAGGTATGGGGACAACTTGAAAATATATATGCAGGTGACTCAAAGATGAAATAAGCAAAGCTTCAAATTTTTAGGAAAAAAATTGAGCAACTAAAAATTAGGGAATATGAAGATATTGTTGCATACTTTCAGCCTATTGATGAAACAATAAATACATTTGAAGGTTTGAGAGAACCTATTGAAACAAAAATTGTTGTCCAAAATATCCTCAGAACCTT
>APFE031044036.1:0-25647 GCA_000404065.3 Pinus taeda | reverse complement strand
CAAGGGTTCCAGACCAACTGGCCCACCATGGGCTCATTAAATTGTTGGTAGAGGATGCCCTCCACACATACACAATCCCTATAGCCTAGGAAATTTTTAGGAACATGACTACAAAAGATGACATAAAAAATCTCACTGATGACCTTAATCCATCTAGCAGTGAAGAGGAGGAGCAGAAAGAGGAACTTGAGAAGGAAAGCCATGAAGAAGCACAAAATATTCAATTAGAAGAAGAAAAAGAGGAAAAATAGAGAGAAGAGGAGAAACATGACAGAACCACAATTGAACCTAAAGCAAAGAAGAAAACAGCATCAAAAGCATATAAAAGGAAGAGGACAAGAATTGGAAAGAAGAAGCCCAAGACAGCTCAGAAAAAGATTGCCATAGGAAAGGTAGAAACTCTACAAGAAGAGGATAAAACAACACCAAAGACGGTAGAAACAAAATTAGAAACAACAGACACAGGAAAACTACAGAGGATGAAGAAGAAAAACAACAAGAAGAAGTGTCTCCTGAGACACTAGCAAGAGAAGCAACAATTGTTCTTGCCGTACTTAGCACTCCAGCTAAGCAAAAAGGGAAAATAAAAAGACAACCATCTTTGTATTTCAAAGCTCGGAGGAGCACCTGAGTCAAGGTGGGAAAGCCCCAACCACCTTTGAAAGAACCCATCATCATTGAGGATGCACCTACTATAACAAAGGAGGAATCTCCCTCTAAAATCTCCATCACTTATGAGAGAGGAAGTCCTAAGACCTCTACTTGGAAGGAAAGGATCAAATTAATGGACTCTAAAGCAGTCCTACAGGAGGCATTACAGTGCAGGTAGCCAACCAAATCATATGCACTGTACCTCAAAGATTAGTGGCTCCAATCCTAGATTAAGACACTAGCCCAAAGGGGTAGAATACCATTTCAAGATTATGGCCAATTTATGCATTCATGTGATCACATCTCAGTTGAGGATAAAGAAAAGCTAGCATAATTTTACCTACACAACATGGAACTTATTGACATGAACTTATGGGATCGAAATGCTACATTCGGAGACCTGCAGCTAATGGCTATGGCATCTTGGATGAGCCATGAAGAAAAGAGAGCAGTGGAAATCCATAAAATGATGAAAAAAGAGCTGAGTGAGCCCCTGATGATTAGTGTAGAACCAGTAGAACCCTTGGCTCTCATCTATGCCCACCAACACCTTGCAGTTAATCCTCAAGTTGTCCCTGACTATGTTGACAAGCAAGCACAAACTATTGCTCATTTCGAGGATATGGAGATATTGTTTGGCGATGACTGCCTTCATGCCTGCATGAGAAGGTGGAATACATTGCCACATAGATTAAGGATCAGGGAGTATCACTCCCGAAACAGGATGAGGGAAGCCATGAGGAGAGTGCCCTTCAATGAAAATTTTTAAAGCCAATTGGATTAGCCTTAAATTCAGTCCCCCACTGCTCCTAGGACTGTTGGAAGGAGTCAAGGAGGAGGAAGAATAGAAACAATGGGAAGAAGTGGATAGGAAATCATGTTTCTATGATAAAGATGAAGACATCACATTAGAGGCTTGGGATGTCAGGGAATCTGTTAGAGCCATTAAAGATGAAGAGTTAGATTAGTTGCTCAGAGGATGAGCAACCCATTTAGGAGGGGGTGATGATGAGCCCCAGAAATTGATAATTATATGGGCTCATTCTGCCACTTATTTTGACTTAATCCACCATTCTCTCTAGTTTGCTGCATGTTTTTGAATATATTTATGCTACTAGATTGAATTGGGTTAGTCACTTTGCCATGTAGTCTAATGAGTGTTTTATGTAGATTTTTTGGACAATTTTGGACAAAGACAAGGACTTTATGAGAAAATGGCAGCCAAACTCGAGGAAAACAGGGAAGAGGACTTGTAAGTGGGGTGTCTCCTTCATTAATGACCCCTTTCCTCGAATCCTCCATTAGCAACTTGGAGCACAAAGACCCACATTGATGATTCCAAGGGGCAACCGAGCAAGTCAAGTAGGACTGTTGTTTATCCTCAGTTCTAGGAAGCCGAGTTCCTTGATTTTAGGAGGACTATTGGAAGTTCCCATTTGTATAAATAAGAAGGCTTTGAGCCTCAGTAGGTTAGCCAGTTATTAGTATATTTTCGCACTTTTTTGTAGCATTGTGTTCAGCTCATTTTCGAGTTCCTTTTTGAGAACAATTATGTAATGTAACTGCTATTTTTGATAATGAAAACAAAACAGTTTTTGAGCCAACACTGATCTCTTTCAGAGGGCTAAAGCTCTTGGGTTTGGGCCCAACCCAAGCTGCACAACACCTCCTTTGTTTACTTAAATGTTTTTGCTTCCATTCATGAGTTAATTTATGTCGCATAGATTCATTTTACTTTGTTAGATTAGGTTGCTTTTGATGGTTTGCATAGTTATTTTTTGTATCAGTTTTTCAATTAGGTTACTGCAGTGATAGAATAAGATTCAAAAAGGCCAACAACAAGTATTTATATCCTTTCTCCCTTCCTGGGACTAGTATTTGAGGTCAAGGCACTACTGCTGCCACCAAAAACACAGTTTTTTCTCTTCCATGCAACTGCTAGTGTGATAACTTGATTTGGAAAAGTTGATATTGGTTCAGATTCATTTGCTTAGATAATTTCCTATTCTTTTTCCATAGTTCTCTCACATGCTTTTCTGTTCATAAGGTAATGTTCAACATTTTTCTGTTTGTAGGTCAGAAATTAGGTCAAGCTAGACAAAATTCAGTTTTTAATTCCTTCTTTAGTCAGTTTTGATAAGTAAATATGAAGATCTCTTGCATGACACATTAGCTCACCATCCCTCCATAAAACAACCAGTACCAGTTCACTTCTCATAGGTTTCCCAACTCATTCACAGCATTTCGCCAATATGCCCTAATTTCTGTGTTGTTTCCCATAAAGTTGCTTTCTTTTCATTCGAACAAATCCAACCATCCTATTCGTCCTTGATCTTCCTTGACAAGTTCTAGACACCTCAACACTTTCACCTAGCCTTCATTTACCTTTTCCATCATTTTTCCACCTTCAAAACTCCAAAAACAACTTTTGGCTTCCTCCTGTAGATCCTCCTATAGATCCTCCTGTAGATGCCCTACAACCTCCTGTAGAACTTTCCGTGAGTGATTTTCAAAGTCCGATCACTATGGAAACCTTTAGAAAGGTACTAGGGGCTTCTTTGGACCTCTCCACACCTTCTTCACCCTCTACAAAAGCCAACTCCATCTTCCTTTGCCACCAAACATGTGCACAGTCTCAACTAGATAAATCACAAGCATAATAATTGCACATAAAAACACTCAAAAGTACAAAAAGATGATTTCTTCTCATTTCTTTTCAGAAGTAGCGTGAATAAATGAAATTTACCTCTTCAGTATTCAATGTTACTCATTTCATTAGTTTCCATCTCTTCTCTTGCAAAAGTAGGGTTAATAGGTAAACTGGGGTTGCTAGGGTTTGTTAAGGTTTGCATTTCATTTCAGTTTTCCTTCTCTTTTTGCAAGTAGAATAGCCCTTGTAGAGTTAGTTTCCTTTCATCACAGTTAACAACTTCTTCTAAGAACTAATCGAATTTGGCTTAAGCTCCTAGCGAACTTGCGCCAACTCACCAAGTGACAACCTGCAGTAAGAGCTAGTACTTGTGCATACAGCACCAATGCTTCCAAGTTTGTTACGAACTACCGGGTTGATAAAAGTAAAGAAGGAAGCCCCAAGAGTTGCAGCATTATTGCTACAATACTGGAGCCCACCACATATATATGTGGTATATTGGTGGTCGTAGATTCGCCAGGTTGGTTATATTTTATTTTTTATCTATTCTTCCAATTTGTTGCATGTTTAATAATTACTAGTGGCCAGTGTTAGAATCCAAGAGATCACCCATAAAAGAATGTTATGTAGAATATTTGAGTTATTATAAAGTTTTATATGGTTAATTTGGATTTTTCGAGTCAATATTGGCCCAAATTCATTTCCATAAGAAGTTGGATGATCAATGATCATAGATGAATGTAATTAGAAGGTATGATGCTCTTTTGACACTTATTTGATTATCAACATCTCTTCTATTTGATTATAAGATCTATGATCATATTGAAGTAATTATGGATACAAGTAGGAAATAGGTTCCAAATAGGGGTTTAAATGACGAAATTTAAGATGTATTTGAAACAAAGTATGAGAAGTAGTTTGGTAACAAAAAAAATTGATTGATATGAATTTTATGGCAGCATAATCGCTGGAAGTTTTATTTGAAGATTATATGTTATGATATTCCTTATAACTCAGTGATATATGATGATGGTGGATCCAATTTGAAAATGATATGAAATAGAGGTCCATTAATAGGTTGAAGAAGGAAGTTGGAGCCTCAATTAGGTTAGAACCTAGAGCAAGTTAGAACTCACTCATTATCAAGGCTGAAGCCTCAATTAGATTAGACCCTTAAGAAGGTTGGAGCCTGCTCATCATCGAGGTTGAAGCCTCAATTAGGTTGTATCCTATAATGACAATATGATTTCATCTTTTGAGGTTTGTGTTTCAATTAGGTTTTAGCCTACCACAAGTGGAAACTTGGATATCTTGGGGTTAGTTTCCTCAAGTAGGTTTGATCCTGCAAATTAATGTAAATGAATTGAAGATAAACATTCATGGTTTTCTCCCATATGGGTTTCCACCTAAAAAAATGTGTCTCCTTGTGATTTTATGGTTTCTTGATGTATTGATTGCTTCTTGTTATGTTTCTTATATGATAATGCACTATTTTAGTTGATGTTATAATTTTTACAATCCATTTCTATATGATTGTATAATTAAGAAGATTGGGAAATTGTAAAATTGTCCTCATATTTATTCACTCCCCCCCATCTCAATGTCACATTTGAGACAACAATAGTCTCTTTGGAAAGGAACATTGTCTTAGAGGTAGAAAACAATATGGTATACGATGGCCAACAAGAAATATACCCAGAGGCTATTAATAGTGTTGGTCGTTCATTACATGGAAAGCTCGGTTCCTCAGTTCTCAATGGCATAGAGTTTGTTGCACAATTGGCATTATCTAAATGTATGGTGGTATCAGCTATGTTGGAATTGATGCCAACTAGGCTAGAAATGATGGAAATTGGGCCAATATTGATGTGCATGATGCATTTTAAGCTCAGGAGGAGTCCCATGGTTGCTACAAGTTTTGGTAGACAACCATCATAGTAGTAGGATATCTGGAGAAGCTATAGAATCATATAGCTATGATGGTTCCTTGGTCCAAGATTTGAAGCAATTTTTGTGTTAAGATTTTATCTCAAAGGCTCCTAAACGTGGCATAGGTGGATAGTTCCCAAAAAGAGTTTTCCAATGGTATATTGCAGTCCATAAATGGCCTTCTAGATTAGGAGTCATTGTTAGTCAAATGCAAGTACCTCAAAATTCAAATGGGATAAGTTAAAGGTGGTGAAGGGTTAAAGAGGAGGCCAATTTTGGAGATAAGACAAAGCTGGAAGAGTAGTTAGTGGAGCTGCTAAAGGATTTCCATGTGAACATTGCATAGAAATACTACAACAGGAACCATTTTTATTGGCCCAATAGGCAGACCCATTACACAACTCATCCTGAATGAAGTTTAGCTTGGATGGTTATAAGTGAGAGATTAAGGGAGTGCCTGGGATGATGACAGCTTATGATGACTATCTAAGAAGAAATATAGTGCATGCATAAGGTGAAGGCTCAGGATGGTAAATGGTTGGGCATTGTGGCAGCAATGCAACAATGGAGAGTAGTGCAATGTAAAATCTTGAATTCATTGTTTCTTCCTTTGAAATTTTAACAAAGGAATTGGGTGAAAAATACAAGGTCCGAGAACATTTTCTCTGTCATCTTTGACAGGCATGGGAAAAATTTTATAGGCCTAAGATGATGCTGTCATGACATCAATATGGAGGACACATGGCTTGCATATATCATGTTTTTGGGCACCTCAAGTGGGCCAAATCTAAGTGACATGTGTCACCACTTAGATGAATCCATGTAGCATTGGTGACATCTGCATGATCTAAACCTAGAAGGTACTACCGACAAGAATCCCATAAGATAAAACCTATAAGGGCCTACCTGGAAGATAAATCCTATAAGGAAAAACCCAAAAGGAAAATATGAGAAGATAAATCTCATAAAGAAAATCCCAGAAGGTTAACCCCGGACAAAAGACAGAGTCATGCTAGGATTTTTGGCTGGGATAATGGTCCCAACAGATGGAGACTTGATTCCAAAAGGAAAACCTTATAAGGAAAATCCTAGAAGGAAGATCCAAAACAATTTACCCCAAAGGAAAAATAAAGGCACGTTGGGAGTTTTGGCTAGGATAATGGGCCCAAGAGCTGGAGACATGATCTTGGAAGGTTCACCATATAGGAAGAAAAGGTGCAGTGGGAGTGTTGGCTGGGATAATAGAGTTTAGGGATAGAGGTATTGGATGGAGGTTAACAATTTTGTGAAATGCCAGAAGGCACACCTAGGTCATGGCTTTGTGGATATATCACATGCTATTATGACCGAGGGCCTTCTAACAAAATGTAATGATTTTTTTTGCGACCTAAGGGCTTAACACCTATGCATATGAACAAGTTGGCGGCTAGATATATGATTTAGTGTAAAGCATGACTACAAGGATTTTTGTATCAAGGACCACAATCACAAATTGAATTTATGTGCCTGGTTTATAGATATCAATCCATGTATATCATTTCTTCCATGTTAGGAAGAATTAAATGAGAAAAATAGTCTGGGGATTAATGGAGATTTGACCATAGCTCAAAGAAGCCATGTACAAAGTACAATCTGAGCACAGTGGGAAATTAATAAGCATGGAATTCCCTGTTCAAGTACATTGTTTGACTAGGTATTAATAATCACCATCAAGAAATTCTCATGTTCCCATTTTCAAAATTAATTCTGTTGCAGAGGCCAAGCATTTAGATGGATCAGCAGAATAGGAGGTCATGTTTGAGTATGCTCTCGAGCAGCATGGATGATATAATGATGGCTAGAAGAGATAACATTGCTACAGTGGAGGAACAAAATGAAGGACTGAAAATGTGAAGTTCTGGGATGTACGATTGTTTTGAGTCGAGTAGAGAGATTAACATGAGTGTGTGTTTTTGTAACTAGTCAAGAATGCATATTCAGAAGAGAAAGGTTGAGAGTGCCTGAAAAAGAGTAAAGTCCGAGAACTGTTGAGTTTGATAGTCTGAGGACCGATATCAAAAGAACTGAATGTTATTGTAGTATGGATATATTGTTGCGTAGGATGAGTTAAGTGAATTTTACTAAGTAGAATAGAAGGTCAAATTCAGAGGAGAATAGAGGGCCAAGTGGATGACATCATAGCCAAAAATAGGTATAGAGGTTGTCTTTTATAGTGAGTATTAGTTTCCTTATTAAGTGTGGGTTGGGACATACATATTATGGAGTTAGTGCTTCCATCTAGTGGGTTCCTAAGGAGAGATTGGAGGTTGGTTCATCTTGCAAGTGGGTGCATACATAAACCCATGAATTTGGTGCTTCATGGTAACCTAATCATTTTTCTATAGAAGAAGGGAATTTGGTGCTTCCTGTTAGTGGGTTCTAGGAAACAATATAAGTGTTACAGATCAATTTTGGCACATCACTCGCATCATCCAGATCAGTGTTTTAGGGCTCATCAAACCCTAATTTCAGTTGCTACATGCCCTAAACAAGTCAACCTTTTGAATTACTCCTTCCCAAACAGTTTCATGGCCTGAAGAGATCTTCAAATGACCTAGAGGGACTAGCGCAGTTAGGCCCATGCAAGGATGCACTGTAGAGCAGTTGATTCCATGCCACAGTGCTCTGCAAAGCACTTAAGTCCTTTTTGACCTGTGCTGGGCGAGATTGAGCGAAATTCACATTGGGTTTGTGGAATATTCTTATCTTCTGGAGCCTTCTAGATGATTCCCATAATTATCATCTCCTATGAGCTCGAAAATGGATGAGGAATGAGTTAAGAGACATCCTATCTTCTCATCCCTTCCTCGATGGAACAAATTATAAGTTTGGAAGGCCATTCAATACCATCATTGATGACAAAACCTTCTCCATCTTCCTATAAATTGAGCACTCATCTAAGTGATCAAGGGCTAGACTTCGATGATTGTAAGGAGATAATGTTAGTTTGAGAATTGATAGTATTGTAAGTGTTGTTATGCTACCAGATTGGCATGCTTATGATGTGATGTGGATGGAACCAAAGTTGGAGGAGTGACTTGGAATCAAGCTTCATGATTGTAATTCTTCCTTATATTCAATAAAGTATTTGCACCTTTTCCCATATGCTTATCTTGATATGTGATGCTTATATGTGTGAATGTATCTGAATCCATTTACTTGTAATCAACATATATTTTTATTTGATTGGTTCTTTGTCTTATGTTGATGTTTACCGGTACTTCTCAAGCATGTTAAGTACAAGAAGAAGCGATGGGGCTGATACAAAGGAGACAAGAGGAAAGAAAAACTACAATTAGGTCTCCTCATCCTCTTTGTCTTATCTATTACTTATAAGAAAAAGCTAAAGTGCTTTAAACTATTGTTCTAGATATGGCTACTTATCCAGGGAATTAGTATTTATCTGTAGATACTAGATTCTCCAAAACAAATTAGTGACTTTGCTAGGGAACTATCCTCATTCCAAGTAGCTTATCCACATCCTAGGACACCCTAACAGACCTTACATTCTTCCATTGATTCTATTTGAGCCTTGTTGAAGTGTTTTTTGGTCAAAAAATTGAGGTTAGATGGCTCTTGAGTGGCATCTTTGGAATCAACGATGGCTTGGTCAAGGGATAGTGCTCTGCAGAGCACCCTTGAGTGAGAGGCAGTGCTCTATAGTGCTGTTAGGCTCCCTTTGACCTGTGATGATCCACCTTAGGGAAAATTTTCACCTTCGGATTGGGTTTTCTCTCCAAATTTCCTTCTATTTATTCTTGCTTAAAGATCAATGATTGTAGTTTCTTTGAAATCAATTTGTATTTCCTCATTCCAGCCTACTTGGGTTTGATTGATTAATTTTTCTTAAATGATTTCTTTATCATTATCATTTCATTGGAAAACTTAGATTATAGTCAATTAATCTTTGTTCAAATGAAAGTGTCGTAAAAGTCTTCATTTCTTTCGAAAAGGAACTGTCGTAAAGTCTTCGTTATTGCAAAAAGATTGATTGATTGTATGTGCATTAGTTTCCTTTTGTTCATCTTAACATTAAGTAAATTGAAAAGAAAAACTTTCATCTTTGATATTGTAGTTTGTGAATGCTTGAAATGAATAGCTAGGGAAATTGCATTATATGTGCTCTTTGCTCTTTGTCAAAAATCTGGTTGCTCTATCCCTACTAGCTAAGGTTTTCATTGTTCAATTGAATGAGAAGAATGCCTATCATATTAGTTGCATTTTAGAAAATTGCAAAAATAAATCATGTGGTGAACCTTGAAAGGAAAATTCTTAAGAAGATCAACTTAAAATTCAGCGGAATTAACTTAATGGAGCATTGTCACCTAATGCAAAACATTTAGAGGTTCTAGGCTAGAGACGTGTTCCAACGTAGTAAAACATAGCAGCTGTCACTAACTTGTTTGCGATACATACCAAGTGTGATACCTCATTCGATATATGTGATTATATCATAGCTCATCCACGTACCATTTGGTATATAGGGCAGTGTTACAATACGTAAAGTATATGGGAATGCTCTCTCTATGCGGTTTTGCATTAGACATCACTAATACAGATTGGGCCTCCACATACTTTCAGGTATATATGGAAGGAAAACACTAGGTTACTATGCACCCGTACGTAACCAAGTCGATGGCTTTGTACATTGTGATACACTGAACGCAACATTCAGGGCGATTTCCTCCCCGTAGGAAGATATCACCAACATAAAACTTCAACATAGGCCCAAGAAGCTATGAAAATTTGTTAGATTCCTTAGGGCTCGTCAATCCTTAATGACTTGGATCTTGGTTGGGTCCAATTGCACCCCATATTCATCCAATATTAGGGGGATTTATAGGTCAAAAGTGTGCCTAAAAGGAATTTATTAACACAATTAACTTTAAGAGATCTTATTATGATGATGTCATCCCCAGGGGTAAATATTTTGGAGGGAAGAGAAGAAAACTATTTTTTAATTGTATTTTAAACTTATATCCTTATAGGCTTATTCAAATTTCAAGTGTAGATACCCATTGGATGTAAAACTTAATTTCACATCCAATGAGTATCCACTTTGCATACTTATAAGAAGACCCACATTGAAAAAATTTGAAGATACATTAAAAAATGTGTTAAAGAAGTTTTTTTAAAGAATTAAAAAAAATGTGGGTCTTCCCAGAAGTATGCAGAGTGGGTAATCGTTGGGTGTGGAATTTAATTATGGATCCAACTGGTGTATACACTTGACATTTGAGTAACCCTATAAGGAGATAATTCAAAAATACAATAAAAAAGTAACTTATGTTTTTTCTTTAAAAATTCATAATATTTATTTTATTATTTTAACTTTTATTTTTATTATTTTCCTGTGGAAGCTCATTTTCAACCTCAAAATTCAACCAATGAATGTATCCCAGATTATGTATATGCTGTATCATAAAATATACACATGAAAAAAATATCATTAGATCCAAGAGTATTCTGAACGATATGTTGTAGATGCAGAAAAGAAGGGAATTGCAAGAAATATTTCAGATACAAATTTGCTAAGAAAGGAAGGTATTTGATGATATTCCTATAGAAGTGAAAACCTCCTCAATCGAAGGAGTAAATGTGTACTTGTAATCTTCAAGTACACATGTAGATCAAAGTTGTTTGACTCAAGGGCATCCTGTCATATGACTTCTCATAGGGAATCATTTTGTGAGTATGAAACATATGATGGTGGTGATGTTTTCCTATGGGATCAAATGAGAACTAGAATCATAGGAGGAGGAAAATTCAATTTGAAACCCATGGGTGGAAGGATTAGAACTCTCCATAGTTTTTTAATTTAAGAGTTATGAAAACTTAAATACATGAGAACCATCCATTCAAGGAAGGAAGCAATATCATTATAGAGATTTTGTTCAAGTATTCGACTGACACAAAAGGATGTAAGGATTTATTGTGATAGTTAGAGTGAAATCATTTCAGAGAACAAACCAACTTATCATTCTAAGACAAAGCTTATTAATGTTTAGTATCACTTTATGAGAGATGATTGAAGAAAATGTGAAAGGTGAACACTTTAAAGAGTAAAGTAGGTTCATTAAAAAGGAATGTAAGCCATTACATATTTCTTATATTATTAAGAATCTTTTTGCAATAATTAAGTTTACATGGTTAAGACTTACATTGAGTTATCATTATACATATACTATTATTAACTCTAGTTAGCTCATCAATCCTATTACATCGATAAGGGGATCCCACCATTCCATATACATTTTAAAAGAATTATCCTCAGTGCTTATACCTATGATGTACATCCCTAAGTCAAAGTCTCATGTACAAGTGTTTTTGTTAGTGATGATAACTATGTAGACCATGAAATGTGTTTATAATGGGGTCATCCATAAGGTAGGGTCTCATGTATAGGCACTAACTTCAACATTGAGGAGATAGTAGATGAAGAGGTGTCTCCATAAGCTCAAGTAGCATAAATGGGTGCACATGATGTGTCTCATTAATGACACATGAAACCAATGAATGGATAGGTCTTGGGCTTGAGATGCTCACCAAGTTCATATGGATCAAGATTTATTTTCACTAAGACAAGGAGACTATCCATAGAAAAATATCATTCAATATTGATAGTATGAAATATATATTTAGTTTATATGGGGATTCACTATTGATATCAACCATAAAAAAGGAAGATGTCACTCCATTATAACTACACATTATTTCTTCTAGCATTTATATGTGTTAGAATTGCTTTTGAAATAATTATTTTTAGACAAGTTATTGCCTAATATTTTTGGAGAGAAATGTTTTACAAGTAAAATCCAATATAGCGCAATCCTTATGTCTATCATTATAGCCACAAAGTAAGATTTTTCCTCTTCATCTCTTCCTCTTTGCAAAACTTCTTTTACCCAACCCAACGTAAAAGGACAAAAGGAGCTTAGTTTGATGTTGAATGTATCCCTTATTAGAAGGGAATGATTAGATCTTTGCAACAGGGAATTTGACCAGTGGAGATGAATACATTCACCTCTAAAGCTTAGACGAATTGGCTGCCATAATGACTTGCCTAAGTGATAAAGGAATTTGACCAAAAAGGTGAATGACCTAAGGTACTTAATGAGGAAATTATAGGATACATTCAACTATTAAGTCAGGAGGACTTGAATAGGTCAGCCTTAAGTGAGTGTCTAAGGGAAATTATAGGATTGGACAAATCTGCCCCTTAGAAGCCAAAAGGACTTGGCTATGTCGACTGGAGGAGATAGATGTAATTCACCTTTGAAGCCCAGAAGGACTTTGCTAGGTCATAAAAGACATTGAATAAAAAGGTGAATGGTCCAAAAGAAAATTCTCACCTAAGAAGCTAAAAGAACTCAAATTCCAAGAGGATTTGGCTAGGTTATGACTAAAGGAGATTGATACATTTTCCTAAGGCCATTAAAGACTTTGGCCAGAAACCTATATGAGAAAAATTTTCTTGAAATGATCCAATGAAAGATCTTTAAATACTTTCTAGATATCCAATAGAGGAGGACCAGAGGACAAATTAATATAGGTTATTTGAAAGTACACATGATTTTCCGCTTAATGTAGTTTCACAACATATGAAAGTGGTTGAATATTAAATCATTAACAAAAAATTAAAAAAATTATCATTAATAAATCAATTTCAAAATTTTCACATTTCAATTTTCAAGAGTGAAATATCGGAAGCATTTTTTAAAGCCGACCGATTTAACTCCTCGTAACCATAATTTTTAACACCGTCATCTTTGTTGAATGTCCACCACGCATACCTCGCCCTGAGGCCCTTTTCCATATACACAAGATGTAGAACAACCAGGAGTATATCGTGCTCATTTATTTCCCAACAGTTAGTTCTAGTCCATACATATTTACCTTTAGGAAGCTTAGGGAGTTTGAAGGGATCAACTTGTTGAGTGTGCTCACTTTTCCGGCTCTGAACTAGCCTCCATCCACTTGCTAAATCATCCATAGCGTAAATAGCCCCAACGGGATACTCGCCATAATCGCCACTGGCATACTCCCTCTGAGATATGGCATAAAGTGTTCCGGATTTGGAGGATATCATACATCTCCCGAACGCGCACGTGACAAAGAATTTACGGAAGTTACGGGAGGAAGGCGGAACATATCTAGGAAATTTCATTAAATGCCGAGCAAACGTTGTGTTCACTTCTCCTCCCACTACCCACACGTTGCTCTGAAAGTCGAAGTGCATGGGAACGAGTATGGTAGTATCATCGTTGCCTGTATATACCCAGCTAGTAAGATTTACTAGATACAGTTTTCCTTTCCACGGGATAGGGTAGTAGACATCATTAACCTTTCCCTTCACGATTTTGTTGAAGAAAGAATCTCCGAGAAGATGGCCGAACGAGTAGTACGAAATATATCAATGAACGTCCAACTTGGTGATGATCGAGTCCAATGAAATATGTCTTTCACTTTATACTGGGTTTTAGTATTTATATCAAGCGTCCATGAAGGTAGGCCGACTCCCTTGAGAAGGACACCACATGAAGCCCATGAAGGTAGGCTGACTCCCTTGAGAAGGACACCACATGAAGTCGGGTCACGCCTTTTTAATGGTGAGTTTCCACAAATTGAAATATGGTTTTGTTTCTTATGATTAAGTTTGAGTTTTATTTTTTTTAGTGACTTTATAAATTAGAAGATATGGTGTTAAGGGAACCCAAATTTTTTTGGGCACATTGTAGATGTTACAATTTTTTATCAATGGGCTTTTATTGGCTTTTTGAATGGGTAGCTTAACATTGTTTTTTTATTTATATGGGTTTTAAACCTATTATATTATAGAAAGGGTTTGTTTTGGTCATTTTAATAGATGGGATGCTGCCAATCAATCTTGTTACTAATTCCAGACAAATAATTTTATGCTCCGATCGCTTCCTACAAAGGATTTACCACGGTGGGCATCCCTGTTATCAGAATTCTTCTTGTGGCAACATTGATGGCGGAAATAGATTTTATGCCTTGAACTCATGATTGCATGGGAAGGTGCTGACAATCCTCTTGTCCTTCTGACTGTGCATCAGTCTATAAAATTTCTATTTCACTCACCGATTGGTTTCAACTTGGTGACGGTCCAGCGTCTCTACGTGCCAACTCTCTTGGTTTACACGATTCGAAACAGAAGATTTCATTGTCGTGGTGGCGGGCGGGGTTTCGTCATCCACATGTCGAAGTCTGTTAGCAATAAAGTCCAGACCTGGCGTTAGATAATGAGGGCCTGTAGATGGACATCGAGGCTTGGAATAATTCGATGTGCTTATAAATCGTTCGTATCATCAAATTGAAACTTTCCATGGCTGTTGAACTGTCACTAATTTCTCTAAATCTTGGAGGCAGCTAATCAAGAATCACCTTTGACTCGTGCTCATGATCTTTTGCATTGTCGGTGTAAAAAGGTTCCATGTTTTCACTCACAAATTAACCCCTTTCCCTTCACGATTTTGTTGAAGAAAGAAGATCCACAAATGACGGTTTTGTTGTCAATGTTTCATTTACATGGAATTGTTTGTTGAGGAAGGAAGATCCACAAATGACGGTTTTGTTGTCAATGTTTCATTTAAGCCAATAACAAGGTCTATTATATAGAATGCTTGCATCATCCATGAATATGTTTAGATTTTTATCCATATGTAAATCAAATTCTAAACCAATCCAAATGTCACTTGTAATTCTAATAGAATTTCCATTCCCTGTTTGTTAACTAAAATGCGACCCGATAATAAGAAAGGTATAAGAAATGATTTTGTTGGTACTCACCAAACATGAGAGGCATTAGTTGCCACCTTCATAATACGTTGGATTCATTGCATGATTGGAGGAGGGTAGGTACACTTTCTTTTTTATAACTTTGTGCCACAAACCTATACTTGAGATGAACTGCCAAAATCAACCTTATAGCTAGGGCTTCTGAGAAGTTTAAGATCCTTTTATATCCAACCAACCTATTCGTATGAAATTCTCAAATTATTATTACATGTAGTTGATATAGCCTTGGAATAAATTTATTCCAACAAGCTTTCCGCAATTCAAAATTATGTTGGAAAATTACAATATAATTTAAGGAATTTACATTTTTATTACAATAGCTTCGTAAGTTAACAATGTCCTAAAGCTGATCATTGGAAACCTAGGCACAATGTTTCTCTAGTGAACTCTCAATGTCAAGAGCCCCATTTTTCCTAGTGCATGTCTTCAAACATGTACTTTCTTCTTATTTGTCATTATTTATATGTTGCACATTGTTTCATCCACTTCTAGATTTTAAACTATTCCAATTTTCTATACTGATTTTATTACTTGGATATAAAACCCATTTTTAGCATTCACTTACTCTTTAGTAAATACAATAATGTAAAGCTTAGTACCTGGATCATGCACATGATTTCTCATACAAATAACTGAATTTGAGGGGCAAAAACAATCCGTTTTCAAATTATGTGATACCTTCTTTAGCACTACAGAAAGACATGTTGATATTTGAGTTTACCAACCATTTAGGGAAGTAAGATTGGATTAGTGGCCATATCTAAAGAGGTTTTGGTGTTACAACCTGTAGTGTTACCCTAGATAGTACTAGTGTTACCACCTGTAGAGTTACCCTTGTTAGGACTAGTGTTACCACCTAGGTTTTCACTACCTACATTAGCACCTAACATGGTAGTGATTTAGTGTTGGGAAGATGTGTAATCAAAGGAGGAACTTGAGGAATAAGAAGAAGTAGAGTCTGTATGTGGACTAGGTGGAGGATGGGATCGAGGAACACTTACTTGTCAAGTAGGGGTGAGAGAATATCCTAAAGGAAAGTAATGGTGAAGGCCATGAAGTCTCCGTGACAAGCATTTTGGGGGTGAAATGGTGTCAGGACAAAATAAAAATTGAAATACTATGGGGAGAGGATAAAGAAAGAAAGAAAAAAACAACAAGAAAACACCTAATGCAATGATGTGAAGTGAAAACTAATTATAATGATATGTTACTCTAATCCAACCAAACACCTCCTATAGAAAAAATACCTCTAGCCTACAGGTTGTCTAAATCATGAATCAAGCCCTAGTTCTATTGTTTTAGATAGCTTTCCAAAATACTTCTTATTTGATGGGGTCTGATGTCCACAAGTAGGGCTGACTAGATGAAGGTGGGGTACAGAGATGGTTGCTTCCAACAACCATCCCTATAGGGTGTTTTCGTAAGACTCGACACTAAGGCTACCTTCGTCCCATAGGGGTGGTCAAATCATGTTATTCTTGGTATTTAGTCAACAATGTGGATCCCTTGACCAACAAGTCAGGTAACCTCGTGGATAGTTGCACACACTAAGACCTAAGCCTCACCCCCTATGAATCGTGTTTCTGGTGTGCACCAGTTTTGAACATGGGATTGTGAAGGATTTTAAGCTCCCTATAAGCACAATTGTCTATGTCTTGGTGTAAGTGATGAAAGGGGGTTTTTGTTATGCTCTTGACCTACGAGAAGATACTAGAATACCAAATATGAGAAGAAATATACCTAGAACACAGAACAATAAGAAATAATAGCATGTATTTTATTATTCAAAAAGGAAAGAAATATTCACTTACCTCTTTGAGGGGCCAACCTCCAATAGAGCTGGGCTCAAGTACAAAATGAGCAGAAACAAAGGCGATCAAGGTAGCTACAAAAGAAAAAGTAGCTAAGTTTTTGAGAGAAAATATTTTCTACAAGTTTGGCTATCCAAGAGAATTAGTCACAGATCAAGGGAGTCAATTTACCTCCAATCTGATTGAAGACCGACTCGCATATCACAAAATTAAGCACAGAACTTCCACCCCTTATCATCCGCAAGCAAATGGACAGGTAGAAGTCACTAACTGAGCTTTGAAAGGGATTTTGACCAAGGTAGTGAGCAGCACCAGAAAAGATTGGGCAGATCGATTGGTTGAGGCCACTTGGGCCTATAACACCACCTGGAAAACCACCAAAGGGTTCACACCCTATGAGCTAGTCTATGGGAAGAAGGCTTTGCTGTCAGTAGAATTTGAATATAACAAATTAAGGACGACCACTTAGCTGGACCTAGATATCAGCCATGCACAAAAGGAAAGGTTACTTCAGCTAAATGGATTGGATGAACAAAGATTGCAGGGCCTTCTCCACTCAGAGTTAGTCCAACTTCAAAGGAAAATATGGCATGACAAACACCTCAAAGAAAAACAATTCCAGGAAGGAGATTGGGCACTGTTGTATGATTCAAGATATAGAGATTTCAAAGGAAAAATGAGGACAAGATGGCTGGGACCGTACACAGTAGAAAAATTAAATGACAATGGTTCAGTTTTGATCCCGACCATTGATGAAGAAGCCATCCCCATGCTTGTCAACGGGCATAGATTGAAGATCTATAGGAAGCCCCTCTCCAAGCAAGAAGTCATTGAGAATATGAGTAAAACATTGTTGGTAGTGGAGCAGGTCTCTGCATGCACTCCACCCACACCCTAAAAAAAAACAAAACAAAAAAAAGAAAAAATAGAAAAAAAGAGAATAAAAGACCCCTGGGTGAAAACCTCCTGGAGGTACCCAAGGTAGGCAGTGAGGGTGAAAACCTCCTGGAGGCGCCCTAGCTGTCTCATAAAAAAAAGAGGAAAAAAAATAGAGAGAAAAATACAAAAAAAAAACAAACTTCTTTTGAATGCATTGTAGATTGCAGGAGGGTCACAGAAAGAAAAAAAGGACATGGACAAGCTGAATACATCCTTGATAGCTCACTTCTCCATTGCCATTGTCTTTTCCCAAGCCTCGGTCTCAATTGTTCTGGAAATTTTGCATCCCACAGGAAACTCTGTACATTCTATAGGAGGATCCTGTAGAAACCATAAAGAGCTCGAAATCAAGTTCAAAAAAGAATCAGAGGGATAAATATTTTTTCCAGAAGACCTGTGGACCTCCCTTCCACCATTCATCCTCATAACTCTCCATTCCATCCCTGCACCACTACATTTCCATTCGCTTCTTTCTTCCCTACACAGAAAACACAGAAATTTTGTTTCTTTTTTTTTCCTTTTTTCTTTTTTAAATGATGAATAAAACAACAGCATTCTTAATTTGTTTCTTACTTGGTGCATACCAGCTGCTTTTCCTTTCCTTCAGAACCTTCCTCAGTTGTCTCTTCAGTTAGTTGTTATAGTCCTAAAGGATTCCTGTAACAGCTAATCCCTTTAAAAACCAAGCTCTAGAGGCAGCGTCAGTACAACCCTAGGTGTATACAACGTGCAAGGAGTGGTTCCTGATCAAAGATCACTAGCATGAGGTAGCCAAGCCACTAGTTTAGAAGCCACGAGTGCCAATAGTAGTAGAAGTCCATGAACAAAGTGCCAAAGTTTGAGCATGCAAATCACGGTAGCGACTAATAGGTAAGTGGCTAAACCCATTCCTCTATTGCATGAATATGATTTAGAAACTACATGAACCATTGAGATGGTCACGATTAAATGAAATTGGTGGCCAGCTAACTGGCCACCCTCATCCTGTTCAAACAAGCCTCGTCCAATTCAAACAGCGTTCAGAAGGTGTAATCGGCACGTGTGGTCCATCAACTTGGGAAGAAAAACTCAAAATAAGTAGTGGTGGTGGCGTATAATGGGAATGATAGAAGTGATTGTGGGCAGGTGACATGAAATATCTTAATGGCACTGGAGTAGGGACCAACGGTCCAGATGGGGATAACGTACCCTTCCTGCCACCACACCTCATCACCACAGAACATGCCTGAAGCTTAAGTACGTTGCAGTAGAAGCCTCCACCACCTTTTTTTTTCATTTGCATCGATGAGTTCTTAGCTGCAACAACTTACCTACCACCTTCAGAACTTCAAAACAATCACTCTCTGCCAGTGTTCAAAACCCTTCCGCTTATCGGGCTCTACAGGAGCATTATCACACTCTATAGGAGTGGAAACATAGTCTACAGGAGTCGTTCTACAGGAAGGCCAGTGAATAGCTCTGCAGAGGGAAAATTCAAGATTTTGTGCCAAATTCAAGCTCAAAAGAAGGTAGACTTGGAAAAACCTAGTTTCCATGTTATATATCTACAAAAGGTGGTGGGATTTGAAGCAAAGTACTAGGTGGAAAAAGAAAGGGAAAGTGAAAACAAAATTCTGCCTGTGTTTTTCTGAAATATATATAGTCTCTCCATTTTACTCTCTTCACTAAAAGTCTATCTCTTTCTCCTCCATGGTATTCTCCTATAAGAAGAAGTGATGCAACCATAGGAAATTAAGCCTGTAAAGCACTGAATTTGCATTGGGTGGTCTGTCAAAGAAAAACAATGTCTTGCTTTCTGTGTTGTGTTTTTTTAAAAGAAAAACTATTGATTTCCTCTAACAACCTGAGAAGTAAAGTAAGGTTGAGAACAGAGTTTGAAGGGCAGGAAAATTAAATTTTGTTTTTGAAAAGAAGAAACACGAAAAACTCTCTCTGGTTCCAAAAAAAAACCTCAGCTATTCCTCTATTTTCAGGTTTGAAAATTTGCTGCTTTCCTCCTCACCTGAGAATTTATAGCAATCACTGAACATCATGACGGGGGGTTTTATGAGAAAGGAGCCTCTAAACTCCACCAAATTGCATGAACACCCATAAGTGGTAGCCCTCTTTACCAGGGAAAATTGGATGCCTTTATTTGAGAAATTTCATGGGTATGATGAAGAAGTTATAGAGGAATTTTTAATATCTTTAAGACCCCATTCAAAAACCCATGCTACAGTCAATTTCAGGGGTCTAACCATAGAAATTACACTAGAATTCATTAGCAGAATTACAGGTCTTCCACTTGGGCTCCCCTAGAGAAAAGAAGAAAAACCACTAGGAAAGGTTGCTAAAAAGACCTTTTTCCAGCCTGATGAACATCCCGTGGAGGATGAGAATGGGATCAGAAGGACAAGTATACCTTATCCATGGGGTGATGTCAGCTACCAAATCATGAAATATATCTCCTGTGAAGGAAGATACAATATAGTCTATGGTTATCATTTCAGATTATTACATGAACTAAGATATGGAATGGCCCTACTTGCATCTAGAAAACTCAGTCTTCCATATTTCCTCCTCCAATCCTTGATAGAGTGTGGCACCAAATTGAATGCAAGGGTTCCAGACCAACTGGCCCACCATGGGCTCATTAAATTGTTGGTAGAGGATGCCCTCCACACATACACAATCCCTATAGCCTAGGAAATTTTCAGGAACATGACTACAAAAGATGACATAAAAAATCTCACTGATGACCTTAATCCATCTGGCAGTGAAGAGGAGGAGCAGAAAGAGGAACTTGAGAAGGAAAGCCATGAGGAAGCACAAAATATTCAATTAGAAGAAGAAAAAGAGGAAAAATAGAGAGAAGAGGAGAAACATGACAGAACCACAGTTGAACCTAAAGCAAAGAAGAAAACGACATCAAAAGCATATAAAAGGAAGAGGACAAGAATTGGAAAGAAGAAGCCCAAGACAGCTCAGAAAAAGATTGCCATAGGAAAGGTAGAAACTCTACAAGAAGAGGATAAAACAACACCAAAGACAGTAGAAACAAAATTAGAAACAACAGACACAGGAAAACTATAGAGGATGAAGAAGAAAAACAACAAGAAGAAGTGTCTCCTGAGACACTAGCAAGAGAAGCAACAATTTTTCTTGCCGTACTTAGCACTCCAGCTAAGCAAAAAGGGGAAATAAAAAGACAACCATCTTTGTATTTCAAAGCTCGGAGGAGCACCTGAGTCAAGGTGGGAAAGCCCCAACCACCTTTGAAAGAACCCATCGTCATTGAGGATGCACCTACTATAACTAAGGAGGAATCTCCCTCTAAAATCTCCATCACTTATGAGAGAGGAAGTCCTAAGACCTCTACTTGGAAGGAAAGGATCAAATTAATGGACTCTAAAGCAGTCCTACAGGAGGCATTACAGTGCAGGTAGCCAACCAAATCATATGCACTGTACCTCAAAGATTAGTGGCTCCAATCCCAGATTAAGACACTAGCCCAAAGGGGTAGAATACCATTTCAAGATTATGGCCAATTTATGCATTTATGTGATCACATCTCAGTTGAGGATAAAGAAAATCTAGCATAATTTTAGCTACACAACATGGAACTTATTGACATGAATTTATGGGATCGAAATGCTACATTCGGAGACCTGCAGCTAATGGCTATGGCATCTTGGATGAGCCATGAAGAAAAGAGAGCAGTGGAAATCCATAAAATGATGAAAAAAGAGGTGAGTGAGCCCCTGATGATTAGTGTAGAACCAGTAGAACTCTTGGCTCTCATCTATGCCCACCAACACCTTGCAGCTAATCCTCAAGTTGTCCTTGACTATGTTGACAAGCAAGCACAAACTATTGCTCATTTCGAGGATATGGAGATATTGTTTGGCGATGACTGCCTTCATGCCTGCATGAGAAGGTGGAATACATTGCCACATAGATTAAGGATCAGGGAGTATCACTCCCGAAACAGGATGAGGGAAGCCATGAGGAGAGTGCCCTTCAATGAAAATTTTTAAAGCCAATTGGATTAGCCTTAAATTCAGTCTCCCACTGCTGCTAGGACTGTTGGAAGGAGTCAAGGAGGAGGAAGAATAGAAACAATGGGAAGAAGTGGATAGGAAATCATGTTTCTATGATAAAGATGAAGACATCACATTAGAGGCTTGGGATGTCAGGGAATCTGTTAGAGCCATTAAAGATGAAGAGTTAGATTAGTTGCTGAGAGGATGAGCAACCCATTTAGGAGGGGGTGATGATGAGCCCCAGAAATTGATAATTATATTGGCTCATTCTGCCACTTATTTTGACTTAATCCACCATTCTCTCTAGTTTGCTGCATGTTTTTGAATATATTTATGCTACTAGATTGAATTGGGTTAGTCACTTTGCCATGTAGTCTAATGAGTGTTTTATGTAGATTTTTTGGACAATTTTGGACAAAGACAAGGACTTTATGAGAAAATGGCAGCCAAACTCGAGGAAAACAGGGAAGAGGACTTGTAAGTGGGGTGTCTCCTTCATTAATGACCCCTTTCCTCGAATCCTCCATTAGCAACTTGGAGCACAAAGACCCACATTGATGATTCCAAGGGGCAACCGAGCAAGTCAAGTAGGACTGTTGTTTATCCTCAGTTCTAGGAAGCCGAGTTCCTTGATTTTAGGAGGACTATTGGAAGTTCCCATTTGTATAAATAAGAAGGCTTTGAGCCTCAGTAGGTTAGCCAGTTATTAGTATATTTTCGCACTTTTTTGTAGCATTGTGTTCAGCTCATTTTCGAGTTCCTTTTTGAGAACAATTATGTAATGTAACTGCTATTTTTGATAATGAAAACAAAACAGTTTTTGAGCCAACACTGATCTCTTTCAGAGGGCTAAATCTCTTGGGTTAGGGCCCAACCCAAGCTGCACAACACCTCCTTTGTTTACTTAAATGTTTTTGCTTCCATTCATGAGTTAATTTATGTTGCATAGATTCATTTTACTTTGTTAGATTAGGTTGCTTTTGATGGTTTGCATAGTTATTTTTTGTATCAGTTTTTCAATTAGGTTACTGCAGTGATAGAATAAGATTCAAAAAGGCCAACAACAAGTATTTATATCCTTTCTCCCTTCCTGGGACTAGTATTTGAGGTCAAGGCACTACTGCTGCCACCAAAAACACAGTTTTTGCTCTTCCATGCAACTGCTAGTGTGATAACTTGATTTGGAAAAGTTGATATTGGTTCAGATTCATTTGCTTAGATAATTTTCTATTCTTTTTCCATAGTTCTCTCACATGCTTTTCTGTTCATAAGGTAATGTTCAACATTTTTCTGTTTGTAGGTCAGAAATTAGGTCAAGCTAGACAAAATTCAGTTTTTAATTCCTTCTTTAGTCAGTTTTGATAAGTAAATGTGAAGATCTCTTGCATGACACATTAGCTCACCATCCCTCCATAAAACAACCAGTACCAGTTCACTTCTCATAGGTTTCCCAACTCATTCACAACATTTCGCCAATATGCCCTAATTTCTGTGTTGTTTCCCATAAAGTTGCTTTCTTTTCATTCGAACAAATCCAACCATCCTATTCGTCCTTGATCTTCCTTGACAAGTTCTAGACACCTCAACACTTTCACCTAGCCTTCATTTACCTTTTCCATCATTTTTCCACCTTCAAAACTCCAAAAACAACTTTTGGCTTCCTCCTGTAGATCCTCCTATAGATCCTCCTGTAGATGCCCTGCAACCTCCTGTAGAACTTTCCGTGAGTGATTTTTCAAAGTCCGATCACTATGGAAACCTTTAGAAAGGTACTAGGGGCTTCTTTGGACCTCTCCACACCTTCTTCACCCTCTACAAAAGCCAAATCCATCTTCCTTTGCCACCAAACATGTGCACAGTCTCAACTAGATAAATCACAAGCATAATAATTCCACATAAAAGCACTCAAAAGTACAAAAAGATGATTTCTTCTCATTTCTTTTCAGAAGTAGCGTGAATAAATGAAATTTACCTCTTCAGTATTCAATGTCACTCATTTCATTAGTTTCCATCTCTTCTCTTGCAAAAGTAGGGTTAATAGGTAAACTGGGGTTTGCTAGGGTTTGTTAAGGTTTGCATTTCATTTCAGTTTTCCTTCTCTTTTTGCAAGTAGAATAGCCCTTGTAGAGTTAGTTTCCTTTCATCACAGTTAACAACTTCTTCTAAGAACTCAACGAATTTGGCTTAAGCTCCTAGCGAACTTGCGCCAGCTCACCAAGTGACAACCTGCAGTAAGAGCTAGTACTTGTGCATACAGCACCAATGCTTCCAAGTTTGTTACGAACTACCGTGTTGATAAAAGTAAAGAAGGAAGCCCCAAGAGTTGCAGCATTATTGCTACAATACTGGAGCCCACCACATATATATGTGGTATATTGGTGGTCGTAGATTCGCCAGGTTGGTTATATTTTATTTTTTATCTATTCTTCCAATTTGTTGCATGTTTAATAATTACTAGTGGCCAGTGTTAGAATCCAAGAGAGCACCCATAAAAGAATGTTATGTAGAATATTTGAGTTATTATAAAGTTTTATATGGTTAATTTGGATTTTTCGAGTCAATATTGGCCCAAATTCATTTCCATAAGAAGTTGGATGATCAATGATCATAGATGAATGTAATTAGAAGGTATGATGCTCTTTTGACACTTATTTGATTATCAACATCTCTTCTATTTGATTATAAGATCTATGATCATATTGAAGTAATTATGGATACAAGTAGGAAATAGGTTCCAAATAGGGGTTTAAATGACGAAATTTAAGATGTATTTGAAGCAAAGTATGAGAAGTAGTTTGGTAACAAAAAAAATTGATTGATATGAATTTTATGGCAGCATAATCGCTGGAAGTTTTATTTGAAGATTATATGTTATGATATTCCCTATAACTTAGTGATATATGATGATGGTGGATCCAATTTGAAAATGATATGAAATAGAGGTCCATTAATAGGTTGAAGAAGGAAGTTGGAGCCTCAATTAGGTTAGAACCTAGAGCAAGTTAGAACTCACTCATTATCAAGGCTGAAGCCTCAATTAGATTAGACCCTGGAGAAGGTTGGAGCCTGCTCATCATCGAGGTTGAAGCCTCAATTAGGTTGTATCCTATAATGACAATATGCTTTCATCTTTTGAGGTTTGTGTTTCAATTAGGTTTTAGCCTACCACAAGTGGAAACTTGGATATCTTGGGGTTAGTTTCCTCAAGTAGGTTTGATCCTGCAAATTAATGTAAATGAATTGAAGATAAACATTCATGGTTTTCTCCCATATGGGTTTCCACCTAAAAAAATGTGTCTCCTTGTGATTTTATGGTTTCTTGATGTATTGATTGCTTCTTGTTATGTTTCTTATATGATAATGCACTATTTTAGTTGATGTTATAATTTTTACAATCCATTTCTATATGATTGTATAATTAAGAAGATTGGGAAATTGTAAAATTGTCCTCATATTTATTCACTCCCCCCCATCTCAATGTCACATTTGAGACAACAATAGTCTCTTTGGAAAGGAACATTGTCTTAGAGGTAGAAAACAATATGGTATACGATGGCCAACAAGAAATATACCCAGAGGCTATTAATAGTGTTGGTCGTTCATTACATGGAAAGCTCGGTTCCTCAGTTCTCAATGGCATAGAGTTTGTTGCACAATTGGCATTATCTAAATGTATGGTGGTATCAGCGATATTGGAATTGATGCCAACTAGGCTAGAAATGATGGAAATTGGGCCAATATTGATGTGCATGATGCATTTTAAGCTCAAGAGGAGTCCCATGGTTGC
>APFE031044030.1:9773-25030 GCA_000404065.3 Pinus taeda | reverse complement strand
CCAATCGTGGCTCCTCCACCATTGCCTGAGACGTCTTCTGGCTCTACATGTTGAGAGGTAATATACCCTCCCTCTCAACCACCAAGTCTCCATCAGTTTCCTTGCTGCTCAAGGCTTTGCATGCATCTTGAACCTCAAGAGCATATAGGTTCTTGACTCATGAACCAATCTGCTTCACCTGTCTAGTGATGATGTGTCTAAGGAAAACCTTTCCCTTACTGAAGACTACGTCATGGCCTCTATCTTCTAGCATCACGATTGACACCAAGTTTCTCTTCAGTCCTGGTACATACTTGACATCGGTCAAGGTAATGTGAGGTCCATGCTCTCTCTGAAAAATAATCGTTCCTATAACTGAGACACTATACTTCTCATCATTACCCATCACTATGAGTATCTAGAGATCTTTCTCCTCCAAAGTACTGAACAAACTTGTCACCGATCATGTGGAAAGAAGCTCCACTGTCAAGAAACCAACCACTTCCCACCATGGATGAAACCATGCATGCGAAGAGTGTGAATTCCAACTCAAACTGTGAAGCAAGTGCCTCACCTTTAGATCCTTCCCCGGACCCCTTCTTGGATTTCCTCCGTGGACAATTTGAGGCATAATGGCCCACCTCATGACAACGAAAGCATCACACTTTCGATTTTTCAACCTTCTTCCCATCATTGGAAGAACTAGATTCGGAAAGAGAAACCTTCTCCTTTCCCTTCTTTGCCTTACTCACTAAGGCACAGTTCTCCTCATCATGCATAGATGAAGAACTGTCTCTGGTGTTTCGCGTGATCTTCTCTTGCACAAGATCTGACCAAAGTCTCTCCCATCCTGGCAATTTCTCCCGACCATTGACAGAGTCCTGATAGGAATGCCAACTCTTCGGAAGACCAAGTAGAGCCAAGCTCACCAAGTCCTCATCATTGACAGTCACCCCCACACTTCCCAGGTCATCTCGGAATTGGGTGAACTTCGTGAGATACCTGGACATACTGTCTCCATTCTCACATTTTATGTTTTAGAGTTTATCCTTGAGCGCCAACTTCCTCTAGTTGCTCTTGCTTTGGAATAGATCTGTCAACACTTTCCACATCAAGTATGGAGAAGCCTTTCCACAGAGGTTGGACACTATGTGATCCTTCACACCCTCCAACAGAATCCTTCGACACTTTGCTGTCTTCTTTTGCTAGTCCCGGACTTGAGCAACATCAGTAGGTTTTGGGACATCCGCATCTATGAACTCCTTCAACCCATTGTCATCTAACACCACCTCCATCTTGTGCTTCCATGCAATATAGTTCGAGCTGCCTTCAAGGGCATACTCCAATCACAATCCATTGAAAGACATTTCAACTTTGACACCAAGAAAACACTGCTGCAAATTCGAATTCCACCAGCTCAAAAACTCAACTGCTTCCGATCTAAAATTCACGAGAACGAAGTATTTCTTGTACAGAGATTGACTATATGGGCATTCACTGGATATATCACCTTCCAAAATAAGGATGAATCCAGAGGCTACCTGGCCTGATTATAGACTCTGCTTGAAGAAATAAAAACGTAATCAATTCCTGAATAATAAATCTGATGATCAATCCTCACTTTGATATCCTGTAGAACTTCTTCTACAAATCAACCAACTCCAATACCATGTAGAAATTTTGAATAATATGACACTTATTCATAAAGATTATCCTAATTATACACTAATTGCGGAATACATGCATAATACATAACCTCCTCTACGTTGATCATCAATTTAGTAGTATTTAAGAAACAATAGCATGCACACATTGAAGCATCAATCACACATATCAACATAGTATGTACCCAGGGAAAGCATAAAGCTAAAAACCCCCAACTATCTATATATTATATTGATTGAGAACATGTAACAATACATAATACAATACTCCTCGCAAGTACTCAGCACTATCTCCACCTGTTACACAAACTAGCTCAGATCTGAATCAATCACAGGTTCAAATCTCCTCCGCTGCTTGCCTGCCTCCACTACGCAATCCTGCATGAGAATAATGATGAATGACTAAACCAAACTCGTATTTCCCTTTTGTAACACTATGCAATCCTCATTGGCAATCTCAATCCATGAATGTGCAAATCTCATGCACAACTGTAGTCACAACTGACAACTGTCTTGCCCTTTCACTCACCTCTAAGACTTGTCTCCATTGAACTATCCATGCACTGAGTTAACTGATGTATTCTTTAGTTGCTTTATGAGTCAATAATTAGTGAATTAATTAATAATTAATTCACACCACTCATCAGTAGTGTATTTTTTAGTTAGCTAAATACAATTAGTTCAACTAAGTCAAATTGAACACAACTCCATCAACTCATTCAACTCCACAAAACTCAATCACTGAAGTTCTAACTAAAGTCCTTCATGCAATAGCTCAAGTAACCCATAACAAACATGTATTTCCTTCTGGCAGCTACATGTGCCACATCCGTAGCTCGAACTGAAGTTCTCCAAGAGGATAAGATAATGTTTATAGTCCAAATATTATTAAGATCTAATAATATTCGACTGTTCTATTTTTAGACTGGCAGTCTAAAAATAGACTCCGCCCATATGTCTAAAAATAGAAGTCCATATATTTTTACCAACATGACCAATCATCCATAAATAGCATCTTGCAACTCATAGACCATGATCCATATGTCTAAAAATAGACTTTGCGCCAAAAATAGCGTGCGGGTCCACTTAGTGAAGGCGACTTCTTTTCACTAAGCTCCATCATCTTGTTGAATTTTCAACACTTATTGAATTCACATGATTTGCATATAGTATTTTCAAGAATGTTGATATTTGGAAGATCTTGAACAACTTGGAATCTACATGCTTTTCTTATTTGAGAAAAGCTTAGATGTCCCAATCTTTTGTGCCATAGCCAGTTTTCATCATTTTTGCTTAGATAACACTGGCGTTGCCCTCCCTTAAGTATGTATAGGCTGTTTGGAGTTCTTTTACATTTAATCATGGTTTCTCATGTATTAAGCTCATGAACAATACACCCATTTGATTGAAACACTACTTCATTTCCTTGATCACACATTTGACTCACACTCAACAGGTTATGTTTTAAGCCATCAACATACATAACATTTCCAACTTCAATTTGTTCTTTAAAGGAATCAGAGCCTTTACCTTTTATGACAGTAGGAGTGTCATTTCCAAATGAGACACTCTTTTCCTTTTCTAACACATTATATAAGTGTAGTTTTTCTTTGTCACCTGTCATGTGTTTTGAGCATCCACTATCGATGTACCATTGGTTTTCTTGTCCTTCTACATACAAGGATATACCACATATTTCTATTTGTGGTTCTTTCTTTCTCCATATTTTGGGATTCAATGGAGTTTACTCCCTTTGAGATATTTGCCAAAATTTTCCCCTGCATTCAAATTCTTCATGGCCAAAATTGTTACAGATTGAGCATTCTATTTCATTTTCAAGCATAGAAAAGTTATTATAAGAACTTTTCTTGATCCCTGTCACATTCCTTTGATTTCGTGCTTCTCTATTCATGATGGTTTTGTAAGCAACACATTGAGTAGCTTTATGTCCAAAATTATGACATGAGAAACATTGACCATTAAATAAGTTCCTGCGATTATCGAATCTACTAACGTGGTGATTGAAGTTTCTATTGATATTCATCTTTGAAGAAAATTGAGTACGATTTACCTGAGGTTGGTTGTGGCTTTTGTTCATCCTTGAAGTAAATTGAGCTTGGTTTACCTGGCGATCTACTTTATGCCTTTGCTGACAATTGTCAAACTATTCACTGCTCCTTGCTACATCAAGATAACTTTTAGTGGAGGTTGACGACTTCTATGATTGAGATGCTTCTTCAGTATATCCAAGACCTGTCTTTATCAGAGGAGAATGCTGCACTTTGATAATTTCATTTAAGGTTTCTGATCCTTTAGAAAATATGATATTGAGAGCTTTTCTTTTCTCAAGATCCTTTCTTAGACCCACAATTTCACATTCTAGTTTTTAATTGTGTTTTTCTCTTTCAGCAAGTTGGTATGTCAATGTATCTATAATCATATTCTTTTCTTCCAAATAGATTTTAAGTTTATATATTTCTTCATAAAGGTCATATTCATCTAAAGCATCCAAAAAATCATCATCTTCATAAGCCATCAAAAGTCTATAGTCATTACTATTTTCATCTTCATCACTATTTGATAAACCATCGCTATCTTCATGAGTATAGCAACTCTTTTTACTTACACTTTGTTTTCTATTCCATTTTGCAGGTTCCTTCCCTTTATCATATTTATCTTTATGAGGGAATTTGGCAGCATAATGACTGACTCTACCACAGGAAAAAACATTTGAAAGGTAATTTACCTCTGAATCTTCCAGAACCCCGTTGAAGGTTCTTAACCATGTTTGCTTCTTCTTCTCCTTCTGAAATATGTCTTGATTAATTGAGTTCTTCTTTTCCTTTTGCTAAAGCTTTGAATGCGGCTTCTCTCATATCTGATGGACCTCCTTTTCTCATCTCGAAGGCAGTTAAGATTTCGTGAAGCTGTGTCATAGTAATAGTCTGTAGATCCTGCTTTTATTCTATGGTAGATAGTTTTGATTCAAATTTAGCAGACAAGGATCTTAAGACTTTTTCAACCAACGTAACTTCCTTTATCTCTTCACCCAGATTCTTCATGCAATTAACAACCTCATCTATATGCAAGAAGTAACTAGCTATACTTTCATCATTGTGCATCTTGAGAGTTTCATATTGAATTCTGAGAGCTTGTAGTTTAGCACGTTTTACCTGAGAGTCTCCTTCATAGATTAGAATGATTTTGTCCCATATTTATTTGGCTGAGTTGAGCTGCATAACTTTGACAAACTCTGATTGTGACAGGCTTCCTAATAATGTATTGACAACCTTGGCATTGGATTTATATTGCTTTTTACCTACCGTATCTGTAGGAATTGTTGATGGAAATGTATATCCTCCTTCCATGATTTCCTAGACATCTATTCCAAGAGATTGAACATAGGTTGTGGTACTTACCTTCCAGTAAACGAAGTTTCTCCCATCAAATATTGGTGGTCTGATGGATCCCCTGCTTTCTTGATTACTCATGATGATGGATCTGCCTTCAAGGGATCAAGCTTCTTCTGAAGATGTTAGCTCTGATACCAATTGTTGGAAATAATACTGAGAGGGGGGGTGAATCAGTATTATCATATCAATAATTTAATTTCCAAAACTGATTTGTATATGCTACTTTAGCTCAGTGAACTAGCGTGTATATGCAACTATACTTAACGAAACAAGTGTATATGTAGAGATCTTTTGATTTACCAAAATTATCATGTAGTGAACTTTAATCAGTATATCAGCAATTCATTAGACAGTGTAGTAAAAGTAGAATAAAGCATCACACATAAGCAACACACATAAACACCAAGATATAAGGTGGAAATCCAATGTGGGTGAAAACCACCTGTTGCAATCGTTTCTATCTTCTTTTAATAATAAGAAAATTTTGTTTACAATTTTTGTACTGGTGCAGCCTTATACCAATACACAGGCTTCTACCTACAGAAGGCTACAACCTTCTCTTGTTCTCTAGCTTTTACTAGAAGGGAGCTACAACCCCCTAGCTCTTGTACTAGATAATATGTTTACTAGTACGTAGGTGCTGGCCTACAAAAGGCTACAACCTTGTCCTTTCCTCCAGGGACCATGTTTCATAAATTTTTAGACTAGATCCATCAACAACATCATTCTAACATCAAATATATCTACATCAACCAATCTCCTATTGAACCAACCACAACCAAGTCAGTCAATCACATTGACAACCCATCAATCTGATCTTTTAGAATGTTGTCACCAGATTATAGTAACTAGAACCCAGCCAGGACCCAGAATACTGCAACAACAAATAATAGCAACTAAAACAAATATTATAAGGTATACGCTAGTTTCTTGTGCCGAATCTAATGTCTACATGCTTTCCTCAAAGCCAACCAGTGTATACATATGTAAATATTAATTCATAATTCTGCAGCTATACCAGACTTCAATTATACCCAGATCATATCATTTACATAATAATATATGTGTTAGTATTCAGATCTAGAATATTCATGAGCAAAAACACATAATGATAGTTCACTTTATGCCTTAAGATCCCGATCCATCATTAGATGTTATCCTCCATTAATTGCTAAGTTTCCTCCTTGGTTCAGATCCATCAATGCACCATAACCCAATAACCTTCATATTAGATCTCACTCTTCATCAGATATTCAATGCTTGAGTGCCTTGGCCTAATGATCTTCTCCTCCTTTTATAGTTTTAGGCCTTTCTCAATACCATGGACCAAAACCATTTAGGACCAATTCCTTGGATCAAATACCTAGGGTCAATACCTTGGATCAAATACCATGGACCAATACCATGGATCAAAATACCATGGACCAAATAATTTGGACAAAAACTTAGTTTTCCAAGGTATACACGCTTTCCTTTCTGTGAAAGTGTGTGTCTATGTTATACGCTCCTTTTGTTCTATTAACCTATGTGTATACGGGGCTTGGTCAATGGTGAACCTACGTATACCTCTGTTTCTTCATTCTGTGAAGACTGATCTATCATTCTTTGCTGTTTTTCTGGTATACTGTGATCTTTCATTTGAGTGAGTTGCTTTCTGAACTGATTCCTTGAAGCTGCCCTGCATTTCACCACATCTGTAAACACTACTTGTCATGATTCTGTCACATCTAATATCTCTTTTGTATATTCATCTAGTTACCATATACAAGTGAGTGTTTTGCTACAAGTGGGTTGCCATCAAGTACAACACATACATCATAATTCCAACATATGTGATGAGTACACACCGAAGGATTCACCCCTTTCATTTCTTTTAGCTCCAAGCAAAGACATCTAAGTGCTCTCTCGACATTTTTCACAACTTCTCTTCTTGGTTAGCTAAGAGAGGGGTTAATCTTCAAGGTTCTATATGGACCAAATTCTACCATTTTTACATGTTCAGGACTTAGTTCTACTAGGCATAACTCAGTCCAAGGATTACGCTCAAATTCCTTCACAAGCTCATCAAGAGGCATGAATTTCAAGGGTTGTTTCTAGAGGATTTGGTCAATGAGGTCATCTTCATCAGGTTTCCCCACTCTTATAACAACATCTAGGGTATAGATTGGATGGGATGTTGCGTGAGACACTTCATATTCCTCCTCCTCTTCCAACCATAGGGGTAAGTCATGCTGAATGGATGGTTGAGTAGGGGGGTACAATACCAATTGTTTGGACAAATGCCCATTCTTAATGGTCATGTTGCTAGCTCTGAAACTTATGTAATCATCAACAATGGCTAGCCATGGTATTCCAAGGATGAGGGGATAACTATTTAATTTGATCTCAGGCTTGAGAACTAGGAATTTAGTAGGTTGCTCTCGGGAGTCAATAAAGATCATTACATCCTCAACAACTCCCTCAGGAGCCACTATGGGCCTATCTGTAAGTTTCAACACTATGGCATTATTTCTCAAGATCCCTGGAGGTTTAGCTTAGGAATGGTTTCTTTATTCATCACATTGATGGAAGCTCTTAGATCAATCAAGGTGTGAGGGAAAATGATTCCATCAATGTGCACATCTACCATGGGCATTCCAGGATCTAGATATTTTGGGAAAATCACTCTCCTCAGCATTGAATCGGATAATTGAACAATGACATTGATAGTAGGGGTGTATTTCTTTCTCCTCCCAAGATGTTTGAAGAATTTCTCTTTCTTAAGCTTATTGTAGATGGGAACATCCTTGATAGCTTGGAGGAGTGGAATTTTAACACACAGGTTCTTCAATTCTCCCATAAGTTCAGTCTCTTCTAGGGTGTGCTGGTTAGGATGGATCAATCTCTTAGGAAAAGGAGGTGGATTTGCTTGAGGGATACACTCTTCCTTTTACTCTTCAAGCTCCTCAGGTAGAGATGGAGGCTAGTTATCTGGGAGCACTCTTCTAGACCTGAGGTTGATTTGTTGAATCTCCATAGCATAAGTAGGGTATGATGTCTCTCCACTATAGACTTGTTGTGATTTCTTATTGTTTGGGTTTGGATTGGGTTGAGTAGGAATCTAAGGTTTCTTGGGCAGAGTAGGATGAATGAGATGTGGTTGAGATGGAGGTGGAATCAATAAATCTTGAGTTTGGAAGAGTTGAGGCCTCCACCCTTGTGATGGTTTATTCCATTAAGGATGCATAGAAGCATATTGCTAAAATGTTTGATTGACATGTTTGGGAGGATATTGAGGTGCATAAGGCCAAGGAGAAGGTGTGGACCATGATGGATGAGTGGAAGAGTGCCAAGGTGGTAGGGGTGCATTCTAGTTAGGATGGTAATACAGTAGGATGCACATTGCATGCCCTGTTGGTATGGCCAAGGGCCTTGAGGCCTCCTTTGATTGATGGAACAAATTTTTTTAGCCCCACCTTCTTCCCCTTAGTATACAACTTTCAATCCATGAAAATAAGGACACTTATTTGTGGCATGGTTTTCGTCACAGACTGAGTAGACCTCTATAACATTTAATGGACATTAATTTCTAGGGTGCCTTCTAGTGAATTTAGAGAAAAAGATAGCTAGGGACCTCTCTAATTCCTCTTGTCTCCTCTGATCTCCACAGTATCCATTTGCAAAGCAAAGGTATGGATCATTTCACTTTTAAAGTCCTCCAACATGTTCCCAATTTCATTTTTTATGGAGGCTGTGGAGGGAGAGGAACTGAGCAAAGCTTGACTAGCCCTACCCTTCTTCCTGGTAGCCCTATAATGGTTTTTGACTATTGTGTTGATGTCTTCATAGGGTAGCTAATAGATGTCTCCCCTAGACAACATGTTCAGGGTTTCTAGTATGTCCTCCCTAATTCCTTTGAGAAGGACTAACTTGAGTGACTCACGATCAAGGGTGGATTCGGCCCTCATATAACTGAGCTAGAATATTTCCTTGTAGTCTTCTATGGATTCATCAGGTCCAAGAGTCACTCTAAATATTTCTTATTTGGTGTCTTTGGACCTACAATAGTCCTTGTACTTTTTGTTAAAGGATTGTTGCATTTGATCCCAGGTAGTGATGATATTCCCCGGTAAACCCATGATCCAGTGTAAGGTTTCATCCTTAAGGGTGGAAGGGAACAACTTTCGCTTCTATTCATCATAGGTATAGTCATAAGTCCTACAAACAACAAAAAACTCAAACATGAAAGTATCAGGGTCCTCTAAGGTTAATCAATGGAAGTGAGGAAGGGAAGAAGGGCTTATCTTCTTCATCCTAGCATCTCCATTAGTTTCTTTGATGGGAAAACCCTTCTCATTCATGTTTCATGGTGTGGGTACGTGGAATGGGTTCTTCTTCTTCTTCCCCAATATGTTCTTCAAATATTTCAGGTTTTTCACCTAAGGGGTCTTCTAACTCCCTTGCAGTCAGAGAGGGAAGTTGACAGTCATCGAAGAAGAGTGAAGGTTGAATGTTTAATGGTGTCGGTGTATTTGGAAAGAATTTTCCTAGCATGTCTATACTCCTATGAGGTATGAAAGAATTTTTTTTCCTTTTTATGTTATTTTTTCAAAATTGAATGTAAAATAGAAAGAAAAGGAGAAATAACATCTATCTAGACACCTCCCTAGCAATGGTGCCAAAATGTGGTGAGTCCTGGTATTGCATCAAGAGTGTTGCAACTTCCAAAGGCTCTTAAAATTTACTCATCAAACTAGGGTTTGTAAAAATATCAAGGTGATGGTGTTATATACATAGTAGATTAATTCTACTCATGCCACCCTCAACTAGGTCACTTGATCATTACGGCTCCAAGACCATTCCTCTACCAAACTTAAAGGATATTAACTACTGAAAGCAAAATGTAAAAGCTAGTCCTAGTGCATAGAAAGTAAATTCTTTTCAACCATAATTTTTAAATGTTTTCAACTTGTAAATGTTATGAAAGAACATAAGAATTATGCTAAGTTGCAGAAAGGTAAATACTCTAATTTGCAATCAATCATCTAGGTATTAGGGTTTCTTGAAATCAGATATCATCCTACTAATTCAAAACTCAATAATGCATGCATTATTTAACTAATTCAGATTTTTAGATTAAGTAAGATCCTAATTTTTAAATCTAGAATGAAATAACTAATGATATTCACTCTTGTAGGAAAGGAAAAAGGATCAAGAGAATGGCCTACGTGGTACCTCTGGTCATGGAGTCTAAGTTGAGGGTCAAACTACTCCTAAACTAGGCTATGCTATCATTTCATATCAAAACATGGTAAAAAAAGGATGCTATAGGTGTGCTATAGGATGTTGCTACAAGATTCTTGTAATGCTATAGGAAGTCCTGAAATGCTATAAGAAGTTGGCCAAGAGGGTTTGAAGGGTAAGGATGATGGGATGAAATGATGGAAATCTAAATGAAGGTTGTGCGGAATGTAGCGAAGGTGACCAATGCCCCTAGCCAAGCCCAAATGCCCCTAGCCAAGCCCAACACTTTAGGAAAGCCAGATTTGGGCTAAGAGGGATCCTTACAGTGACCAAAAAACATAGATCAAGAACATGGGATTGAATTCATCAGAAGAGAGTGAAGAAGCCCTAGGTGGAGTTGGTGAAAATATTCTTGTCTACATATCCAACAACCTTACAACATCACATGCACCTATTCCTCTTTTCATTTGAAAAATATTACAATTAATGGTGGAAAATATTAATTGAATTTGGAAACTATTGAACTAATGCTAAGAACTTGATCTATGCAATGATCTACCTTCTAATCTACATAAATCATATGTGAAGCAAGATACGAAATGTAAACCTTTCCAAGAAATCATAAAAGAACTATCTAACTAATGCTAAGAACTTGATTTATGCAATGAATTACCTTCTAAGCTACAACAATCACATCTGAAGTAAGATACCAAATGTAAACTTTTCCAAGAAACCACACATTGCTTTTGGGCTGTGATGTTGGAGTCCTCTAATCATGCTCCCATGAGAGAGGTGAGATAGGGATCCATTCATAAACGTTTTGAGGAATTATACTCTACTGAATGGAAACAACTAATCAAAATTCTATTCTAAAAGAAATATAAATAAACTTTGTTGAATTGTAGCAATTAATCAACATTATAGGCTAAGAGAAATATAAATAAACTCTGTTAAATGGTAGCAACTAAACAACATTTTAATCTAAGAGAAATAGAAATACACAAGAGGGACCTAGGCTACTATGGTTGGGGCCAAACTCAAGAGCTTCAACCCTCTAAACTAACTTAGTGATGGATCAAGATAAAAATTATCATTATCATTCCATAAATGTCAAATACATCATCAAAATAACAACCACAAGTGATTCAACTCAATGGCCTCTTAGCTACAACAAAACTTTGAATCCTAATGAGTTTCTTAGCATGTTTATTTAAACAAAATGGTAGCTACCAATAGATCCCTATAAAATATGGATGTTTGTCTCCTTAACTAGAGAATAGGTGGATTTATATCCTCCTCAACTTGCACTGGGTCCGTTGCCAATGACCTCGTCTTGTTTGGATGCCAATTGTTGGATGTGGAGCTTGATTATCTTCTGTATTCAAAGTTTCAGCTGGATGTATACCCCAGGAAGAATGTACACCCCTCCACACGTGGGGGGGGCGGGGGGGTGCAGGGGGCTAATCCCCCTCGATTGGGGGGTCCGGGGGTCAGCAATCCCCCGACGGGGGTTCGGGGGTAGTGCCCCCGAAGCTAAAAATAGATGTAAAATTGCCTTGTAAAAATCTAGTAATTTCTAGTCAATCTGAGCCGTTAATTAGGCGGATGATCTAACGGTAGAAGTTATGTTTAATTTAGGGTTTTTTTATCCTAGAAGGCGACCCCTCACTATATATGAGGGAATTGTATTGTGTCTATGTATATTTGTATTCTGAGTGAGGAAGAGAGAGGAGATTGAAAGCGAAGAGGGTGTTACAACAGATCTGTTGTAGGTTGTATCTCTTCAGTTTGTTGGATAATATAATAAAAGAAGGACTAACTGTTTCTCCGTGGACGTAGCCCAAACTGGGTTAACCACGTATATCTGTGTCTCTCTTGTTTTACGCATTTTCTGTGTTTATATTTCTGCAATATTTTATGTGTTCCATTGCTCCGTAATTTATAATTTTCTAACACTAATGACCTCGAGTTGATGAGAGATAGAGTGGTGATATTTTGCTTATTTGAGGAGTTAAAGAGGTGGAAAACCTCCTATAATCTCTCCTTGTTGTTTACTCTAGGCTCATGCACTCAAATTATCTAAAAATGACTCCAATTCCTGCATTTAACACACATTATGCCACTTGACATAACAACACATATTTTACTCTTCAAACTAAGCATAATATAACAAAATTTGTAGATAAGTGTGAGAAAAAAATAAATTAATAAGTTGGAAGATGGCATTGTGACCTTTATGATATACCTATTGATTAGCCTTATCCGACTTTGTTTCTAAAATTACAATAATGTAGGGGTTTCATCCAAGTTCAAGTTGTCTCGAGATTATATGTATGAAAGTTATTAACTAGTATTTTTGTGAAATCTAAAGATTATATGCCTTATGTGTCTCCCGTTGTTGATAGAAATTCTTTTCCACATATCGTAGAACATGGGAGAGTGATAAAATCTAGCACCGAATGTTTTAAGCACTTGAAGCCCTATTTACACCATAACTTATGTCGGAGGAGATGTTATGGTTGATGTGGGTTTACACGGTATTTAGCAAATGAACATAGAAAATCGTATGTCGTTGTACCAACATATTATTTTTAGTATTTTCATATAGAATTGAATTTCCCCATAATTAATATATTTTTTTAAGCTTTATTGTTTTGTGTACATAATGTACAATTTTTTTAAAACCATCACTGTTTAGCAATATTTCGTGTATTTATATAAAAAAATATATATTCACTCGATGAAGGAAGAAATATGATGGTTACTTATGTTGGAAGGATGCGTATAGATAACTCTTTCTTCATTTCATCAGTGATATGAGGATGTGTATAAATACATGTATTTAATGATTGAAATGAAACAATATGGAGTTCAAGTAGAAGAGTTTAGAGATAAATATAATTGTATTAATGTGGTGTTTTTTTTGAAACATTAATGAGTACATTCCATTAGTCACAATCGGTAACTTCGTAGAAATCACTGCCACTATTCCACCTGGAAGAACAATATTTCATAATGCCACAAGGGCCAACATGTTTGTGGATTCTTGAACCTATGCTACTTGGGACACAAATGGTGAACCATACCACTTGAGCTAAGTTCCTTTGACAATTTGATGATGTGGTTTGTGATAACACTTATAGTTTATTGAAAGTTTATTACACTTTGAATTCACTAAATGATTTGTTTTGGTAAATGCGTATTTTAAATGTTTTACGTTTTTTATTTTTTTAGTGAGTTTGGACTTTATTAAAATGCAATTTATCAATTGTTTTAAAGGTTTTTCAAAGATTTGAATTCATTTATATATTTAAAATTACATTTCAAATATTTAAAACAACAATATCATCAAAATTTATATTATGAATTTTAGTGGAAAAGAAAAAACACTTAATATTTCTCTCTAAATTTTATATGCTAAAATCTAAATAGCCTTGAATTAGAAAATGAAAAGTTTTAATATAAAACATTTAATACTTTATAAATAAACAATTACTGGTCATATCTATTAGTATCTTCCAAAGTATAAAACATATATATTTAATTTTTGGATTGCATAGGGTTTTTGTCAATTTCATAAAAAATTTGATGAAAACTAGAAAATTAATAAATTTTAAGTTAATGAATTTACATAACTTAAATATATTTATAATTTTCTAAAACATTAAACTAATTAATTGAAAATAATATAATAATGTGCTAAAATTAAAAGGAAAAAAATCACCACCAAACTATAACACTTTTTCTCTTTTATTTTTAAATTAAAAAACCATTAAGTTCTTATTAATTCAAAAAAAACATTGACTTCTTATTAATCCCTTCCCAGCTTGTATATTATAATTAGAGCTGGTATATTATAATTAGATGATGTCATTTTTGTATATTTTGAGTGAAGGTGTACTTTTCTTTTTTAAGTAACTATTCTCGGTAAAAACTATTGTCGTTTTATTAGATCATGTTCTTGCCCCAACAATAAACATTATAGTTAATTTTTATGGATTTTTTTCTTTTCAAAACCAAATTTTCCTATTTTTCTCTCAAGCTTAACATTACTTCCTAAAAGGCTTAGGACTCACTTAACGAGTCCTCCAGGAATGGCCATACCTCACTTTCCCAATACTGGTAGCATGGGCATGTGTTGTCATTTGTAAAAGGAACATCGATTGGTGCCTTCACATATAGTTAAATGTAAAATGTAAACAACCACATTGTACCTCCCAGTACTCATTATGGACATGTGTTGTCATTTAAACAAGCATCATTGTGCAAATAAATATTGGTGAAGGGCACAACGGATCATGGTTGTTAATTAAAACTATACTTTAATTATTTTAAGTTTTGGAGTTTATGAAGAAGAATTTTCAAATTTTTTTATTGAACTTAGTAGACATATGTTAAAATTAAAAGTTTTGAGTTATACAATTGGCAGAATTTAGGTGTTTATAAAGTTTAAAAACTCATAATCAAAAGTCACAATTTTGTGCAAATGTTGAAGCTCGCCAATATAGCATAGTCGCCTTGGCCATGATCTTTGTGCCAGGCAAGAAGGTGGCAATGTGCTCTATATTTAATTTTTTTCTTTAGTTCTTTGAAATTGTCCTCTAAGTTGTATTTTCCTTATCCATTTTATCTTCACAACTTTTATGATTTTCCCCGATCTTTTATTCTTTAAGTCGAACTTTGCAACTTTAAAAAAAATTACAAATAACTATCTAGTAATTAGAAGTTTAGAACTATTTTTCAAGGAAAAAAAATTGGCGAATCAAATTTTAGAATTTAGGATAAGAAGTCCACAACTAATTGATTTGACAACAGAAATATTTTTCTTCAAAGTTCTTACAAATATTTATTTTATTTCGACAAAGAATTAATATATGGCAGAGAGCATTCAAATTTTTTATGTTTTTTTCCAAACTCCAGTTTCATTTATAAAATGGAATTTCCTTCACGGTCTTAAAGAATATTATTTTATTAATTT
>APFE031044020.1:0-10299 GCA_000404065.3 Pinus taeda | reverse complement strand
GATGGGCGTATCGGCGAAGTCGGCATATCGGCATATCGGCGAAGTCGGCAGATGGAGCATCAGAGGTATCGGTGGTTGCATTACGATATCACATCGGCATTTTCAAAAGGTGGCAGGCACTTCACACAGTTATGTTTGCGATCCGAAAAACCAGACCTGACGGTTACATAACGCTCTGCTGCATAATATTTCAGTTTCGCCAGCGGCCATTTTCTTTTTCATGTGTTTTACAATGTTTTCATGCATATGTTAAAATGAATTGCTTCGATAGATATCGCTTCGACGGGTCATAAATTGGCATTTCACTATGCGATAGTGCGTTGTTGTGATAAGGGACACTTTGTATTCCGATAGGATATTTTCTAAGATATTTTCAACCGAGTAATCAATGTAATTCACTGCGGTTGGTAAATGTAGGTAGGATATCTTTTTCTTATCGTTTAAAAAATCAGATATGTTTTTAATATATATGTGTAATGAATAGCAGTTCTGTTAAGAAAAAAAAAACTTTTGAAGAATCTGAGAGCTTTGTAATTGTCTGAAAAACGCACAGCAGTGCTCAGATAGTGAAAACAGATTCTGGAACTGAATTGTTCCTGTTGTACCCCTCTGATAGAGGAAGACTATTCTGTAACAATTTTTTTATAATTAAGATCTTGTATTGAACACAGAGCGTTGTTCTCTGTGCAATTTCTTGTGTGTTTGAAATCAACATAGATTTCCAACAAAATCCTTTAAAGTAACCGATGACAAGGGGCCATGACTTATCATCAACTCAATGCAGAAAATTTAGTTATAATGAGGTCAAGGAAATAACTGGTGGCTTTGGAAGGCAAATTGACAGAAGAGGATTTGGGCTTGTATTCTATGGCCGTCTGTAAAGTGGGCTAGAGATGGCTGTCAAAGTACTGTCAGAATCATCTAAACAAGGAGACAAGGAATTCTTAACAGAGGTATGTATGGATGCATTGATCAACGTTTCACAGTTTCCTATATAAACAACAAGGGTTTTTGTAATTAAAGATAAAACATATTTATCTCTAGAGAAACATTTAGGAATTTTTAAAAAGAGATGTGCAAAGGGCACTGAAAACATAGGTATAATACAGGTTACTATGCTTTCGAAAGTGAACCATAAAAATCTTGTGCCCTTTATGGGATATTGTTGTGAAGGAGAAAATCAAATATTGATTTACCAATATATGTCCAAGGGAAACTTAGGGGAATTCTCCATGGTATGGATAAAATCTTGGGCTATCTTGTCTCCTGTTTAATCTCGAAAAATAATTTTAAATTATCTCTATATATATGTTGTCTTACTATATATATATATATATATATTCTTAACTGTGATTTTCTTGCTGTACAGGACCAAATGCTTTACCGCTCAAGGTTAGTGTCTTTCCCTCTTGAAAAAACCATGAATTTAGACTTTGTATATTATGTACATCAGTTGTCTAATGTCAATGAATGTCAATGTCTCTGTAAAAATAATAATCAGGACTGGAATACTTGCATAATGGGTGCAAACCTATCATAATTCACAGAGATATCAAAACTACTAATATTCTTTTAAGTGAACGGATGGAATCAAAGCTATCAGACTTTGGGTTGTCTAGGTTTGGCCCCTCTAGTGAAGCAACCCATGTCTCAATAGATGTGAAGGGCACATTCGGCTACCTCGATCCTGAGTATTACACATTTCACATTCGATTTTCCTTCTTGTTTCATTAATATTGTTTCATTCAATTGATCTGTAACTGAAAATCAAAAGAGAAAATGGATTCATCGATATTCATAGGGCCGTTGCTTTAAACAGATATGCCACGACACACAATTTGACAGAGAAAAGTGATGTATATAGCTTTGGAGTTGTGATTTTTGAGTTAATATCTGGGAGAGAACCAGTGGATACAAATGTGTCTGGTGAAAATAGTCATATCATCTCGTGGGTAAGCTTCGTTAATGCAACTATTTTTGTATTTGTGGGTACGAAGAAGATATTGAAGCATTAGAATTGTAATGGTGTTGTGGATTCTGATCTTGTGTGAGAGTGCAGGGAAGATCGATGAGTCGGGAAGGAAATATTGAAGGCATTTTGGATAAAATGGTTGTGAAAGAGGTCAATATAAGCGCATTGTGGAAAATAGCAGAATTGGCTATAATGTGCACAGAAAGTCAACCGAATGAAAGACCCACAATGAATGAAGTTGTAAGTGAGTTGAAAGAAAGCATTCGATTGCTCAATGAAACCGATTTACTGGATGGCAAGTTAGTCCATCATCCAACCTTTTCTGCAGGTGGCGCTTCAACATCGACCACAAAACCATCTGCAAGATAAACATATTTTCAAACTTAATTCATATGGCAGATTGGTTATTGCGGCACAAGATATTCGTTTTCTGTTTTGCCATTACAAGTACGTAAACAACCACGAACTGTGACACTACGTTAAGCAGAAGCTAATCTAAGCTATTGTGGATTATCATAGCCTATACATTGTTTGTGTTTTACATAATTTTATATTATGGGGATAATTGTGTATGATTAGTAATTTAGTTTTTGTGATTTATATGGTAAAGAAGAATGTCTGTTATATTAATCACATACCACATACCGTGAATTAGTTGGTTGATTTTCACTTTTGTCTTAGGATGAATTAGTTGATTCATTTTCACTTTTGTTTTCACTATAAATCACATTAATTGGTTGGAAAAGTCAATCAAATAATAATGATATGATTAATCCCAAAAAAATTCTTATTTAATATATATATATAATGTGGTTTATCCTCACTTTTGTGAGAAAATGAATTAATTAGTTTCATTCTCCCCATTATTTAACCCCATAATTATTTATAAATGGCAATAAATTATAATTTTGTATTAATAAGGAAAAGGATTTTGTTATATATATAGTATTTTATTAAATTATTATTAATAATTATATATATTTTTTAAAAATTAATAAATAATTATATTATTGTTGATAATTTAGACATAATTGTATTTTTTCGCATTCTTCTTTTGAACAAGAATAAACAAATTAGATTATCTTTGTCTCTGACGTATACTAAAACGTATTGTTTTATTGTTTTGGTTTTCTGACAAAGCTAACCTTTGTACTGCCATCATCTCAACGCCATGGACTCACTTGTCTCAATGAGAGTTTGACTTGCTGTGCTCCGTGACAACAATATGAATTTGGAAATGTAATGACCGTTCCAGGCTATAATATCTTAACCTATTTACAATAATGTGTAACTGTTAATTTAACTAAATATTGTGTAAATGATGGTTTAACCTACCAATTTAAAATAATTAAATTAGAATTATTTCAAATAAAAATGAAAATTTAATTTTTCCTCTATGGAATATAATTTATAGTTTGTTATTATATGGGTTTTATTCAATGCACTTTAATTATTAAAGTATTTGTGGTATATAAATATTATATAATTTTATAATATAGTATATTTATGGGGTTTTTACTCAATGTAATTTTGACATATTACACTTATTTGTGTTATATTAAACAATATCTATAATTTTACTATATATTGGAAAATATCTTTAAAAATCTCATTATTTAACCCCTTATTAATATGAACTTAATATGCTTTGCCCATTTTTTCATTAACATTTTTTATACTCCTTTATATTTTTTCATTAATTTTGAGTTCATCTCATTATTTAACCCCCTACCAATATGAATACAAATACCCCTTCCCCATTTTTTTCATCAACATTTTTTATACCCCTTTATATTTTTTCATTAACTTTGAGCTCCATTTTTATGTCTACCAATATAAAAACCCTTTACCCTATATATCTCCCTCAATATAATGTCATTTTTTCCTCACTATATATCCCCCATTATCAACTCATATAGTATGATATTGCTCCCTCAATAAAACTTGCTCCCCTCATGAAGTCCCCCGTGAGTATATTAGGCCTTACTATATTATTATAATAAATTAAATATTAATAAATATCTATTCAAAATTATATTAAAATTTTACATTTTTAAAAATAACTATTACATTAAATAATTTTAATGTGTTAACTTTAATATTTATAACTATTTATTTAGAAAATGAGAAAAAAATATAAACATCAAATTTTAATGTTCTTCTAAATCTAAATTTTATATAAATAAATTTTGAATATTTTGTAAATTTAAAATATGACTCAAATGTTAAATAGTATTAGTTTTTAATATAACCATCTTAGATCTATCTTAATTTTGGATCTATCAAGTGTTGAAACTAGATCAAATCTCTCAAGGTGCAAACCTTTCTTCAAATTTTGCACTCAAAAAAGAAGCTTGCACCTCAAGTAGTTTGATCCCTCTTGACGTTGGATAGATCGAGAGTTAATATAGACCTAGGATGGTTTCAGTTATATGCAACTATGAAAAAGTTGTTGAACATCTAATTATTCTAATCATTTTAAATCTGTTAAATATGTATAAGATTAATCTGATCATTTTATTTTTAAATTTCTTTAGTTACCTTAGTTTGTTGATATGATAGAGACGTTTAATAACTAGAATGATGAAAAAAATGCAAAATGACAATGTAACTATGTTGAATACTATAAATATGAATAATAAGTGTATAATCGATTACAAATAGTCTTTGAATTGTCATCGTCTCAAAATATTTTTTTCTACGGGTATTATTATCTTATATTCATATGGGTCATATGAAAAGGGTGGTTGAAATCATTGAACATTCAAATTTTTAACTCAAGCTAAATAGTCTTTGAATTGTCATCGTCTCAAAATATTTTTTTCTACGGGTATTATTATCTTATCTTCATATGGGTCATATGAAAAGGGTGGTTGAAATCATTGAACATTCAAATTTTTAACTCAAGCTAAATAGTCTTTGAATTGTCATCGTCTCAAAATATTTTTTTCTACGGGTATTATTATCTTATCTTCATATGGGTCATATGAAAAGGGTGGTTGAAATCATTGAACATTCAACTTTTTAACTCAATCTATTGTAGAAAACATCATACATTGTCTCTCTTGATGATAGCTTTCTCCAAAGTTAATCATTATGATTTATGTAGTGTTAAACTCCAAGTAAATTTTAATGGTAGTTGTTTTCTATTACCTTGTTTGAATGCAAAGTGACTAACAATGTTAAATGATGGAAAATTAGAATAATAAGAACGTAGTCAATTACAATAGTTTACACTTTCAAGAAGCAAACATTTCATGTAAGTGTACATTTATTTAAAATGAAAATTCAAGTATTTTAATTATGGTTGAAGTACTATGAAACAGAAATTGATACACGCGCTCTAATTTTTTTTGTGGTTACACTGAAATCAATGTAGACTATTAATATAATTAATTTGAAATTGATGTACATCATACATCTAGTTACAACAAATAAGAAACTCACATCTATACTGAAATCAATACATCTAATGCAAGCAATCAAATAGGATTAGAAATCAACATCTACATTGAAATCAATACATCTAGTGCAAGCAATTAAATAGGATTAAAAATCAACATCTACATTGAAAACAATGCACATAGTACAAAAGATCAAATAAAATTAGAAATCAAAAACTACATTAAAATTAATGCATCACGTCGATTCAATCAAATATGATTAGGAATCAACAACAACATTGAAATTAATGCATCTAGTGGCAGTAATAAAATATGATTAGAAATCAACAACTACATTGAAACCAATGTATCTAGTGCAATCAATCAAAAAGGATTAGGAGTCAACCTCTACACTAAAAACAATACATCTATATGAGTGAATAATATTGTATATCCTCATCCCTCTCTCCCCTCTCTCTCGTTTCCTCTCCTTTCCTTTCTCTGTCTCCCTCTTCTTTCCTCTTTCTCTATGTTATATATATTCGTCATCTATATCTATGTCTCCCTCCACATCTACTTCTTTGTCTCTCCATATCATCCCCCAAAACACAAACAATCTCACTCCCCATATCTACTATCTCTACCTCCCTCCCTCTCTTTGTCTCTCTCTCTTCTCCTCTCTCCCTCTCTCATCCATCTATATCTTTATCTCCCTCTATCTCTCCTTCTCTGTCTCTCTATCTCACCCCACCAAAATATACACACTCTCTCTCCATCTATCTATCTCTCTTTCCCCCTTCTTCCTCTCCCTCCCTATCTCTTCCCCTTCTCTCTCTCTCTCCCCTGCTCTCCTCAATCCCTCACTCTCTCTCCATCCCCCATTCTCACTCCCTCTTTCTCTCTCCACCTTTCTTTGTATATGTATTTCTTCTTCCCTTCTCTCTCCTTCTCTCAATTCCGTTTTCTTTTCCTTCCCATCTCTCTTCTCTCTTTCCTCTCCTCTCCTCTCTTTCTCCCTTCCTCTCTCTCCCTCTCTCTTTAATTTTTTAAATATAAAATCAAAATTTTCCCATAAAAAATAGTTCAATTGACAATAACCTTGTTATAAACTATTGTGTACATCATAAAATTCAAAATTCAAATCTCAATAAATCCAATGAAAAAAAAAATCTTTCCCCATAACTAATATTAGATTTGTGACCTTGACCACCAATCTTGAGAAACTTTCCATATTTTTTAGTTTTGTTAACATTTTCTTTTATAAGAAAATGACAATATAAGTATCATAAATTAAAAGATAAGTATGCAAGGCCTAACTTGTCAAAGATTGACAATAAAATATAACATTCATTCTTAGCACGATATTTCTTCGCAATGTGTTCGCAGACAATCTCGTTTATAGTAATTTTTTAAGATGCATGTACTCTTTTAAGGCGATTGTATTTCACTTCCACCGTTAACATTCCATTCAATGCTCACGAATCCCTATCATCACACCGGACCTATTGTTTAACCTTTGATATCAAGATGACGCAAAACATATATAAGGTAAAATAATTTTATTCGTAAAATAAACCGTATGTTGTGGTTTGTCCCATATTTCAATGCTCCACCTACTCTTTTGAGAATTTTATATATATTATGAAAGCGAGAGAGATTTTTTTCTTTATAAAGGTGTTTTTATAAAAGTTATTGAAAAAGACTTTGTAAAGGTAAAAGAGGGAGAGATTTCTTTTTATAAAAGCGAGAGATCTTTTCTCTATAAAGGTTTTTTTATAAAAAGTTATTGAAAAACACTGTGTAAAGGTAAAAAAGATATTATTTCAAGAGAGTTTTTTTTTATTTAAAGATGGTTTTCTCAAATTTCTAGCCATAGTTGTCACCGTTCACAGAAATGATTATGATGTGTAGGTCATTAAGATGGTGACCACGTTGTAGGCTCATGATGTTTGAGATTATGTCTAGTTTGAGTTCTCAGAATTTAAAGACGAAGCATAAGAACGAGCTCTCACTAATACAGAGAGGGATCTATGGAAGAAAAACAAAAAGAAAAATGTGCAAGTGTTGCAACTTATCCAACAAGGAGTGGACCGAGTAGTGTTCGAGAAAATTATGATTACGCTTTCAACAAAGGAAGCATGGGATACCTTGGCGACAAGCTATAAAGGTATGAACAAAGTCAATATTATTAAGTTGTGGAATACTAAGAGAGATTTTAAAACTCTATAGATGAAGGAGACAAATGACATTGATTCTTTCATGAATTGGGTCATGACTGTCGTAAATCAATTAAAAATTTATAGTGAAGAAATTAAAGATCAAACAATGGTTGAGAATGTCCTTAGATTTTTGTTTACCAAATTTGATGTTGTGGTAGCAGCCATAGAAGAAGCCAAGGATTTGACATCACTGACGGTTGATGAGTTGATGGGATCACTTTGATCACATGAGTCAAGGGTAGACAAAAATAAGGATTCCACTTCAAAACGCGCTTTCAAAAGTCACGTTTCTATTTCAAGAGATAGAGGTCAAGGAAGAAATAGATCGAGAGGCAGAGGACGAGGCAGAAGGCATGCTGGTCAGGCAGATGGTCGAGAAGAGCATGAACATAGAAGTGGAAGCACCAACAGAAGTTTTAACAACAATCAAAGAGCTGAAAAATCAAAGGTGAGATGTTATTATTGCAATAAATTTGGTCATTATTCTCGTTATTGCAGGAAGAGGATAATTGATCAAGGGAACCGGAGAGCTAATGTCACTACAAAGAGTACTGACTCTATGTTCCTAGCCTACCATACCATGCATAAACCTTATGATAATATGTGGTTAGTAGATAGTGGTTGCAGTAACCACATGATAAGAAACAAGAATTTGGTTGCAAATTTGGATCAATTTGTGAAGACAGAGGTAAAGTTAGGCACTGACAAGACTGTGGATATAGATGGCAAAGGAGTAGTCAACATTATGACCGAGCAAGGGGAACCGAAGACAATCTCAGAGGTATATCATGTCCATAGTCTCAAACATAATTTGATAAGTGTTGGTCAATTGACACAGAAAGGATATAGAGTTATCTTTCAAGGATAAGGGTGTGTTATATATGATAAGTTCACAAGCAAGCAACTAATAGCAAAGGTTAATACGACGAGGAAAATACTCTTTCCTCTAGTCATGAATTACATTGATCAGGTTAGTTCTTTTATAGTTTCATGTTCTAATGATTATTGGTTATGGCACTTTCGATTTGGACACTTGCACTTTTCTGGTTTAACATTGTTGTAGTAGAAATAGATGGTCACAGGATTACCTCCCATCAAAGAATCTGCTAGTACTTATGAGTGTTTCATATTGGGAAACCAACACTGTGAAATTTTTCTAAAGGGAATTGCATACAGAGCAAAGAAACCTCTTGAGCTAATGCATATAGACTTGTGTGGACCTATGAGGGCACGGTCGATTGGTGGAAGTTTATTACTTCCTCACTTTCATTAATGACTATAATAGAAATACTTGAGTCTAATTCTTGAGATAGAAGTCTGAAACTTTTGCAAATTTCAAAGAATTCAAAGCCTTAACAAAGAACCAAAGTGATTGATAAATCAAGGTATTGGGGTCAAATCGTGGTGGAGAATATGACTTAAAGGCATTTCATGATTACTGCAAACAACATGGAATCGGAAGACACCGAGTCCCTGCATACTAATTCTAACTTCTAAATCCGAATGGTACCAGTGTTCCCCATATTCTTGTGTCTCAAGAGCGCGAATTTCCTTTCGAACTTCGAAAGGCACCAAGTCAAAGGTTGCAAAGGGTTAAACCGATTCAAGGAACAAAAACAATTAACAAGCATTTAGGGAGGGGTTGAGGGAAAACATACCTGTGAATTGAAGCTCTGGCCGCAAGGAAAACTTCGAGGAACTCTGTCAGCAAATTGATAAGGGTAAGTGGTTGTGAGCCTCTTTCAAGATAACTGAATTAATTAGGTTATGGTAAAACCCTTACCTGTACAGGAACCTCCTTCAAAGAATTGTTTGGCTTGCACTATGGACGCATACTTTGCAGAAGGAGGAGCAAAGTCCTTACCAACGGGGACGTCTCCTAAGGGTGTGAAAGAGACTAGTGGGACAACAAAACCTGTGCTCGACCTGAAAGAAAGGTTTTGCAAATTTAGTGAAGGCCATAAGCGGGGTCACGGTGGGCCGTATAGCCATTTGAAACCCTCACCTTGAAAAATCCTCAACTTGCAGAGCCTCTCCACAGGAAATTTGTTGTTCGAATGTCGTGGAATGCCCGACGGGAGAGGTAGGCGATTACCTCATTCTCCCTGGGCACAGCTTATCCATTGGATCGAGATCTGAGACATCAATGGCAGAAAGAGCCCCAGCTGTAAAGAAGAGTCTAGAAACCGTACATCAGCCATAAATGCAGAAGTTGGATAAGAGCAAAGTCCCCCCCGCTGCCCCTAACATATTAAATGACCTCGGAGCGGTAGAGCATTGGAAAAATCAATTAAAAACTAGCATTAAACCTTAGCCTTCGTATCATGTAAATGGTAAGAATTAGTGAATATTCTTTATCTCATGAGTTTATGTGATGGCTTGCGTATGGTAATTATTAATGTAATTTTTATTTATTTATCTATGTGTCCTTGAGTAAGTACATGTTACTAAAATATATTTTATAAAAATATAATAAATTTATTCGGTAAAATAAGAATAAAATAAATAAATGGTTTTGGGTCTGTCATACTTCAATGCTACAGCTACTCCGTTTGAAAAAAAATTGGATAGAATATGTGTCATTATAGATTTAACTTGGTTGAAAAGAGTAAGACATTTAAAGCTTATTTATTTTTATTATAGATTTTTATTCCATGAATTAAAAATTTAATTTTCTAATTAAAAAAATGGCTTCATGAATTAATAGATGTTTAAAATATATTAA
>APFE031044000.1:158792-175454 GCA_000404065.3 Pinus taeda | reverse complement strand
ACACTTTTGATTCATCATATTCATGTATTCATATAGATGAGCATCAACTTTATTTTGAATATTACATGGTTGATTAGGATGTTGTGCAAGGCCAAATGATTCAACAATTGACAATTTCCTTTTATCCTTCTTAGGAAGACCAATATGAGACTCTTTTCAAGATTTACACCTATTAAATAAATAAAAACAATAGAATAAGTAAATACATAATTAAAAATCCCTTAGGAAGAGTGAGATAGACAAAATTCAACATTTAAGAAGATGCCATAAGATTTGACTATATATTTCTTGACAGGTAATTCATTACTTTGTTGAATTATGTTTTAAAACATTCAAGGAAACATGTAGCTTTATGACACAGAACAAACGCTTCATGAATAGTGCTACTTGGACAAGAAATCTGTACGAATTTAAGCAACAAAGCAAAATAAGGAAGTGTTTAAACGAGAGCGGTATAGTTGTGGAGTCAAATACCCTCACTATAAGATAGATATTCTTTTCATAGTTGGTAGATTCATATAATTATGACAATAAAAATTTCCACCATTAACAATGTAGAAAACAACTCCAACACCCATGTCTAGGATAGAAGGATGGCAAGCATTTGCATTCATGGTATCTAGCCACAATGTTGATTTCCTAGGGTGTGGATTTTATGGTGGCCACGATATATTGTGTGACCATGAAGGTTGTCATTACTTCAAGGACTGTTGCATTAAAGAATCCATAGAATGAAAAACCAAATGCTAATGAAATATGAGGAGGATAATGAAGAATACCTTATAATCTAGGGTTGAAGATAATTTTCCTTGTATGGATGACGCGCTGCAATTCAAATGAAAATGGAAAAAATGGATGTAAAGAAAAAGCGCTAAAAGATAATCGACCAAAAACACGTACAAAGTTGTTGAATAGATATTCAATATACTCCGCCACTCTACCCTAAGTGTAATACTACCATAAAAATTGCATGTTTTATTGTTAAGGTTACATCGCATGTTTTATTGTTAAGGTTACATCATGTTAGATATGTTGAGGGCGTAAAGGAACTATCCCCAAACCACAACATAACTATTAAATCTTACTATTAAAAATTATTTACACGCTATTAAAAATATTTCCCTTCTTTTAAAATATAGAAATTCAATCCAGCTTTTGGAATTTAATCTAGCTTTTATAATTTAGCGGTGATTTTGATATTTTAATTTTTTTTCCAACCAACTACAACCAGACATTCATTAATTGCAGTTGACTCGTACCCGCCCCTTTCGGAAGAATTGATGGCACAATGTCACCATTTATTCGGGACCTGGTCGCGTGTCACTGTGCTTTGTCAACCGTACCTCCAACATTGGTAGCCGGTCCCTGAAAGGCGTTGTCACGATTCTTTTACCACCAGCCATATAATAGTGAAGGGTTGGACCACTGATTTCAGAGAACAGCTTGTACTCGTTTACTTCTCGCAACAAGTTGGACTTTCCGGTTCATTGGATGAACCCTAAGAATGATGAACAATACTTTCACCATTCTTAAGCCTCTGTAGGGGAAGGCCCGTGAGATAAGCACTGTTCACAGGTTCCGGGGTCGATCCCCATCTGCTACTGGTGATAGAATAGTACACGGAAACCGCGATGAAGCGCCGACTGGAATCATCAATATGTTGGAGGAGGAATGGAGAGGAGGCGGAGGCCGACGACATCAATCCCATTCCGAAGAGACCTTGCACGGGCAGAGACGGCGACGGTTTCGAAGAATTCCTCGCTGTGCTGAAACAAATCAAGGCTACGCGAAGGTACTCTCTCAGTACTCGTAATGACCTCAATCGTCAAGAACCCGCACTAAAATGTATCAAAACAGTTGCGTCCAACGCGTTCTGGCGCCCGTCTTTCGAGTGGGAGGATTTCTCAGCCCACGGGAAAACCCGCAACGTCCAGCCCGACTCATGGGCCGTGAAGTCCGGAGATGGGCGTGTCGAGGAGGAAGAAGTTGTCCGTCACGCGAGTAACAATCTGAAACGGAAGGCTAGTACGAATCCCGACCTCGAAGGCCTGGATCTCAATAGTTTACCGGCGGAGTTGCCGCTATTTCAGTAGGTATCAGGTTTTGTCGGATAGAAGTCCCACGGCGGGCCAATATCTTACCAAGGCCAAATCTCCTCAACCTGCGCAGGCAGATCTAGAATCTCATAGGTAGACTCTATTTTACATCTAATTCATAAAACTTGTCTACACCCTATAAACATTTTGAAATCTTGCCTATTTCTGTTTTTCTATTTTTAGAATTGGAGGAATCATGTATTCGTATAATGTTCTTCTTCCTTTAGAATAATGGAAAGAAATCTCAAGTTAGCCTGCAAAATCATCCAAAATTTATTTCAGTGAAGGATAAAGATATATAAAGGCCTCATCTAGAAATTTCGTTTTGGACATCTAGCACGAGTCAACGCCAATATCTATCATTTCTGCAACAATTCTTGATCGTTTTCCCCGGTCGTTCCAGAAATCATGGCCGTTGTCTGGATCGAGATGTCACAGTCGCCGTGGATTTAAAGAAATATGATGTTTGCAGTGTAATGAAAATAATAATGACGTGTGCTTGTTATCTAGTTTATATAGAATGTTTATCCTCGAAATGGTTGGTTTCCATCCGTCAAGATCCGAATCATCGAGTGTTAGGCGTGAGCATTATATTATGGTAATTTCGGTACAATTATTTTTAACAATTTCTTACACATATCAATTTTGTGGACAGTTCTAGATGAATATTTTATTGGTGTTGTAGATCTATATTTTCCAAAGAGTGGAAGATCTATAGTCGATAGTCGAGTGTGTTAGATTATGTTGTATATTAAAGCTCGACACAACTGATTCCGATTCCGAATGTATGAGTAGAAGTGTTCTGTTTGGACTGTAGGGTTACATAAGAACCTGTCTCTCTGTATCTTCTACATCATTTTGATTGATCGGTCTATTCACGGGAACGGACTGTTCTTTGTACTTCCTTTTGTTTGATCGGACTATCTACGAGAACGGATGATCTTTTGTATGGCTTTCCTTTCTCAATGCACATCATCGATATTGACTATATTTGAGTTTATAAAATCACATCATCGATATTGACTGTATTTGAGTTTATAAAATCAGGTGACATAAGCGATTAAACGCCTAACCTAGAAATAGAGTGATAGAGTAGCGTTGAAGGAAGAAATTAAAGACGAGTGGAGAAAGAAAGATAGGCCACAAAGATACACGATTATCTGAGAAATTACGGTAAACGAAACCTCGTCCGAGGTTATATGAGAAATTACTGTAAAAGAAACGCCGCCTTGTCTTAAACAACAGTACGATCGCTGATAAAATCGTACATATTCATGTTATGGAATAAACTAGGCACTTGAGTAAAGAGTAAGGTACACAGAAGCAAAATAAATGCGGTTTAATTTAGAGAGTATGAACACTGGAGTCATCTAGGCCACTCTATAGAGTGGAGTAATCGAAGTTGTATACCCTGACATAAGATTTGAAATATTTTACATTTTTTAAATAAAATTAGCATTGAGGGAAGCCTAATATTTCAAGTTTGCAGTATACACTGGTCTAGGCGAGTATATAAAGTGGAGCAATCTAGGTTGTATTAGTTGATATAGGATTTGGCGTAGCCGAATATATGGGCGCTTTCCCCTTTCACCCAATAAGAAACTTAATGGCCAAACTACCTGGGCACTGGGTTTGGGTTTGGGTTTGAGTTTGATGTGAGTGGGATGGTTTGAGTTTGATGTGAGTGGGATCAGCCATCCATGCTTCGTAATTGGATAAACGAGCGACTTTCTCGCAGCCAACTTGTAGGGTAGTAAAGTTTCCGCCGCCTACTCCGATCCTAAGTATTTGGCAGAGATTAAACGTACTCTTCTTTTCAAGAAACAAATGTAATATGAGCAAATTGTTCGGTCGAATGCGGGATGCGAATGAATCCAAGCCATTATTGATTTTAAGCGAAAAGGCAGCTGAATGGATATGGCCCGGTGACGGGTGTTTTTAATGAATTATTGAACTGAACTTGCGCGGATCTATTTCTAGTTGGGACTTAAAAGTGAGTTGATATTTTATCTTATTTGGCATCTTATTTGGTTATAGTAGTGTGACCAAAGGTTCAAATGCCTCCGATTAAATTCTTTCGAGATTATCTGTGTGGAAGGGGCAGCGTTGGTATGTATGGGGTTATAGTGGGCAGGATTGGAGTAATGTCAACTCAATGCATGCCCACAAACTTAATGTACACAAAAAAAAATAATGTTTTATTTATAACTTTTTCTTTTAAACACCAAAAAAATAAAGAATATCCATTAGCTATTATTGGTTCGCATAGAAGAGAAATCAGAGTTACGAAAATTTAGAGGTTTAAAACTTAACTATTAAACAAAATAAAATAAAAGTTAAAATAATAAAATAAGAGGGTAATTTTTATTTAATTTTTCTATTGTATTTTGGCTTATTGTTAAACTTATGTTTACTCACTGTACACACTTGTTGGATGTGAAAATTAAATTCCACATCCAACGAGTACACACTCTTAGTCGCTCCTTAAAATTTGAATTTAATAGTACATTTTCTGTTTTGAGGCCTATTATTTACCTCAAAGTTTCTGTAATGATAGATTTAAAGTCTCAAAATTGTATGTCAAAAAACGTATTAATCCATTGCACTTGACACAATTTAATCTATACTAAACTAGTAAGCTTATGATTTGTAGAGTCTTATTATATCCCCCAAAAATAGCCTCATGGATGTTAGCAACATAAAAAATCCCATATTTATACACCATCTAAACTAAAAGGAAAGTTTGACTTGATGGATGGAGACAAATTAGCATGGGATTCTAGTGGAGTCATGGGAAGGTTAGCTAGCCTCTTAACAAGAATTGAGACTTTCTCATCTATTTTATGCATCTTTTGCAAAACCTTATCAATGCACATTAGTAGTTCTCTTTGATTCTTTGAGAGCTCCACTAGACCTGTCCTAAGAGAGTTTTGATATGCCAAAGAAGGTTCATAGATTGCATATAGCAAGTCTAGAGAAACCCTTTTTCTAGTTTGAGGAATCCAGTTGTGAGTTCCCATCTCCACATGCTTATTTAGGATGAAATGATGACTCAAACACACTTGCCCTCCATGTTTGAAATGAGGTTGCAAATTTCCATCAGAGCAAACTCGTTATATTTTGCCACGAATCATCAAGTTTCTACCCAAAATCATGGTTGCATAGTTGACCAGTCCCTACTTTCTTAGAAGCCTCCCAAGGAAGTTCTTAACCACACCATATTGAGTAACAATCCCTCACATAAGACCACCTATCCCAACTATAGGAAAAGCATAAGCCACACCTTGATAGAGAGCACACACAATACATAAAGATAGCCCACAAAGGGCTTAGTACCAACTAAACTAAGAGAGCCAAAAAATTCTCCAACCTTTCCAAAGAGATTAAATATCTTGTCACGTTAACAAGAGCACCAAACATGATCTAACACGATCCACAAAGGCCTAAAAATCAGAGTCCCAAAACTTTGATGGAACCAGTTCCATGTTAAAGAGCTTAACAAGACCATTCGAACATAATTTGAATGGTGTCGAACATAGTATGTATATAGAAGTTATGGCATTTTGAGGATTTTGACCACTAGGAGAAAAGTCAAGCCTAGTCGGACACGTTCCAGGATCTAGATGTGACATGTAGTATCAAGGGCAAATGATGTAGCAACACCTGCGCTCGACACATCGAAAATGTAGGGTGATGTGGCAAAAACCGACTATGTAACAATGGACCAATAAGGTGGTGATACGTGGCCCAATCGGAGGGTACCACATGTCCCCTCAGAATGAAAAAATTAGTTTTGGTCGATGGCATAACAATTGGAACTATGGTGATTGAACACCCGACATATGCAGAACAAGCCAATGACTCTACCAATTAGCCACAAGTTTGTTTGTTATGTTAATCACACGCTTCTATATTTAAGTTTTCATTGTAACCATATTGCAAAAATGGGGGAAGGTTGCAGATTTGGCCTTGCGACCATCTGACAACCAAAAATATGTCACACTTGCACATTGTTCTTTGATTGGGCCATGGCATGGGTTATTGGAATATGCCAAACAAATTGCTATATTTGGTATAATATGGATATGTTACAACAAACCAAAATGGATTATATTGATGTAACAACTATTGTTGAACAAAGTTCTACTTATATTATGTTGTTGTAATGGAGGGGCTACAGCCTTCGCGGGCTTGACCCTGTGGTTGTGGACTCCCCCACACAATATATACAAAAAAAATTCCGCTGCACCATAGAGGGTATATAGTTATGAGAAAATGTCGAAGCCTTTAATTTTGTAGCATGATTATCATTGTTTGTGTGGTAATACAAATATTTTGTGGTCTTTTGGAAATTTAATAAAGGATATATTCTTGCAAAGGGTACTTTGAGGCTTTTTGAAAAGTTGTAGAATAGAAAGTCAACTTCAGAGATTGGGGATTTGATGTTATTTGAGTCATTTTACATCACAATTGAGGAGGTCAATCCATTACAAGTGAATCCGAAGACGTAACCGACTTTGGGTGAACTTCGTTATCAAGATCGTTGTATTCTTCTATTTTATCTGTAATCATTTATTTCTATTACAATATTTTTAATAGTTTTTTGCTATGTTTACTAATTCAAAATTTGTTTAAGTCAATAAATCATATGCTCGCAAAATAAGATCTTGATCAATCTTGGTATCATAACTAAATGAGCTCATTTCATTTTGGTTTTTCTTGTGAATGATTGCCATGTTAACTTGAGTGTGAAGGTTAACCTGAACCTTACAATCCCGAAGTTGGTTCAAGGAGCTTCACTCAAAGAGGAGAGACGACTCCACCAAGAAGAGAGAATAATTTTAACTCCAAGTTGGATTTTCTCGAGGCATTCAGTACGTTGTAGTCAAAAGTGGAAGATCTCTATAAACAAAGACAACTTCAAAAAGTAGAGGGCACTCATCAAGTTAATAATGAGGGTGATTAACCCCCTCTTCCTCTATTTTATCCTCCTTCTTTAATAACTTACTCTCCTCATTCTTTGCATCCTTCTTCTTCATCTAATTCTTTGTTACCATCTCCTCAAAATAAATATTTTTCAAATAATCCATTGTTGAACTTTGATGTTAAGTTTTAATTACCATTGTATAATGGTGAGCTTAATGGAGAAAGATTAAATAATTAGATTCAACATATATAATTTTATTGTTGTATTCAATAATTTATTGAAGAAGAGGTAAATATTTAGCTAGCATCTCTTCATGTTGAAGGTACAATATTGGTTTGGTGGGGAAGTAAACTTTTAGAAGGTATAAAAAAATGGTAAGGTCCTTTCTTCATGGTCGGAATTCGCTAAGGAATTAAAGAAAAAGTTTTATTTGTTAGCTTATACTCATAAAGAAATCATGGAATTAGAAAATTTGAGACAACGAAAAGGACACAGTGTGCATAATTTTACTGAAGAATTTAGAAAGAAAGTAGTGTCTTTAAATATTCCATTAGATTCTCCATAGAGGCTTTAAAATACATTGGTGCATTGCATAGTTATCTTTTCCATATTCTTCTTTTATTTAATCCCACTAATTTTGATGAAGTGTGTGTCCAAGCTACTCATCCCGAGTCCACGGTAAAGAGTGTGCAAAGTGACTTTGAAAAGATGCAACCATCTAAGTTCGTTAAAGGAAAGAGGAAAAGAAAGAAGACTTCTACGATGAAGAAAGAAGAGGAAAGCTGACATGCTCTCATTGTAAAAAGGAAGGCAATGATGATGCTCACTATTAGAAATTTCATCTTCAACCAAGGCCTAAGACATTTTGAGGCAAAGAAAAACAAAATAATGTTGCAACAGTACAACAAGATTTGGGATATAATTCAAAGGATGAAACTCAAGTCATAGCTACAGGAGTGCAAGATAAAACATTTCCTCATGCTAGTTCTAGTTATTTTATTACATCTCTTAGTACCAAGAGTAGAAGAAGTGATTTTTTTCATATAAGGGTGACTATTAAGCATATGAAAGTTGATACTCTTTTTTATACTAGTTTGCAAGTGAATATAATATCTGAAGCATAATTGACTTGTGTTCACTACTGATGAGAGATTATATCCCCTACCGCAATAATGAAAATGTTGTCAATGTCTTCCTTCGGGTAGAAGAGGTGAGAGTCTAGAGTTCCATTGCCCCAACAAGAGGAGAAATTGATTTTTTGGTTTCGATGCTGAAAAAACATAAGCATCTATCTCCATGGTCGAAAATTATAGATGAGAAGTTGTACATTGACAGAGAGATATTTTTAATAGATTGTCCAGATGGTCCTTGCCTCAAGGATTGTTATTCATTTCATAGGTGCTCGTGATGTGGGATGTAAAGAATATGATGTGGTGAAGTTGGATGAATGTTATGATTTCTTACAAAGTAGTTTGACACGAGGATACAAGAGAGAACCATTACAATTTGTTAAAATTAAAGATAGGAATGTTGTGTGGGAGACTTAGTCTCAAGTAAACAAGAAATTTAAAGTGGGGGACAAAGGTGTATTATAGAATGACTTGTTTTCCCAACTACAATGGCAAGGTACCATGGATCCCATTTCAATTGAGGCCTAGGTACTGGAGGCCCATGAGGTTTTCATTACAAGTGAGAGTCAAACCAAAGAAATATTATCTATTGACATGGAGGTAGCCAAGTGTAGTAGAGGGGAGGAGAAAAATGGTTAGTTGAATAGAGTCTGAATGAAGTATGTGGTGGTGGATGCGTGTCACCAAATACGTGGCCACCACATATTCATCTTGTCCATGGGGAATGGAGTAGTGCACAAAGTTCCCACCAAGAATGGAATACCTATAGCTACACATCGACTATCTATGGCCACTTTCCCCTTTTAACTAGTATGGTTGGCTAGATTTGGTTGTCTACCATGTGTGCTAATGACATTATAAAATTCTCCAGCTCAAGTATCGTGAATTGGATAGTTTTAAAAACCATCTTCTAATTGTTAAGGTCCACCTAGAAATGGTTTGTGTGCATCATAGTTTGATGAGATATATGTATTTTGTATCCTACATATATTAAAGGTTAAAGAGTTATAGCAGCTAGCACTTGGACTCTTCCATTATAAATGATTATTTCCTCATTGTGTTCTTATGATGAGAAGTTGAACTAGCATCATCAAATTTGTTTGAGTATATGAAATGTGTGCCAACAGGGAAACAATTTTTCCTAGGATACACGAAAAGGAATTGGAACTGAAGGTGGTCCCTTGCATAGTGGCTATGGATACTCTCCTAATGGAAAGTGATGTGAAAATACTGGATGCACCCATTACTATTTGTTGCGACACTCATGGGTAATCGTAGTTTCATTGGATAAAGGATGATGTATCTTGGTGTAAGTGTCTTTATGAAGAACATGGTTAGTTTTTATGGAGAAATCGATGGGCTTATTAAATCATATTGATACTAGTGACCCCAATCTGAATTTATCTTGTTAGAATTCACAACTCAAATAAATGACAGGAAAATCAAGGAGATCGAAGATTAACATTAAATTCAGATGTGAAAGATGAAGATGAATATGAATATGTCAAGTGTGTATGTGAGTGCAAAAGAACATGGAATTTATATCATTGCGTCATTTCATCTCTCACTCACATATTTAATGTTGCAATGTTTTGGTTATGTAAGATGATTTCTAATTCTGCAAGGTAAAAATGTTGTACTTGAACAATTTCGAGCAATATGTTTTTTATATATGAACTATTTACATAGTGGTGCATGATAAGGTGTGATTTTCAGGTGAAAAAGATGTAAGATTGATATGGATACAAATCATATTTAAAGTTCTTACCTAGGCAACTAGAAAGGACAATGGATGGCACCCATGTATCTCAATAGAAGGAAGTAGGCCCATAGGATGGTTGGTGAATCATTATTCATGGTCAGACTGATGTTATGCTATGGAGTACAACATGTTCCCTATAAATGTAAGGTATTAGTTGTACAGTGGTTCCCTGCTTGTACATGATGATAGCTCTTTAGATGAAGGAAGGAGCATGGACACTTTTTGAAGTGGAAGAAAGTTGCATTGTTCTTCCTTGAGGTAATTAAGTAGTGTTAGTAGGCTAATTTTTTTGGAGTGAAATCATGAGTTTGTAGTAGGGAGGACTGAGAGGTCCTAGTTACAATAATGAAATCTTTGGAATTTGGTCCAAATAATGCAAGAAATTGTACTTGTGGTAGAGACATTCTTATTTAACCATGGTGATAATAATGAATATTATTTGATTGCAATAGTAGAAAAAAATTGGATAATGTGATGATGGAAAAAAGAAGGTATAGTCATGTGAGTTGTGTGGAAACTTATGATCAAATGCTAATTTGTCCCTCACATGTGTTTGTAAGCAAGTTTATAGAGTTATGTTTGATGGAGTATGTGACATCTCAATGTATGGAATATGTAATTATATATACCTAAGTCAAATGATGATGTGTACTTGAAAAATCCTTTTTTTATTATAGGTTTGTGGTAACCAAGAAATGACTTGTGAGATGGAAGTGTACAGGGATGATTGTGATGTAGGGGAACTTGAAGATATAGTTACATGTATACGTACATGTATTGGTATGAAGATATTATGGTTGACTAAAACATGTAAATAAAGGAGATCATAGTAGATAGGTGGTTCCAATAGTTAGGTACCCATGCATTTTCGGTGGATGGTTGTTTCTTTATATGGACATCAACCTTTTTGGTAATGATTGAAAATGTCAATTTGGGCCATAGATAGAATTTATTGATCATGGTTAAGGCAGGTAGTGATTAAGGGAGAGTGTTAGAGAATATAAATCCTACTTGTCTTAAGTGTGATGCTTTCTAAGTAAAGGAGTTTGTTCCTAGTCCTTAGAAGTTTGTTATATATATTTTCTTCACTATATGCTTCATATATTGGTGTGATATTGAGAGATTTTCTCAACAAATTTTACTATATGATCAATATAGTTTCTTTATCTTGATATAGCACTCATGTATCTATATTGTAACATTATTTAATTAAAAGTGCGCTTATGAAATCTTAGATGTATTATTAAAAAGGTAAAAAAATGAATGCGTTTTGAAATAAATATTAATAAATTATTTAAGAAATTATAATAAATTATAAAATTGTACAATAAAGTAAATAATAATACTAATAATAGGGAAGTGGATGTTTCTTTGGGAGTTTTTTGCAATAGCAAACTTTCGCATCTCTTCGCCCCCTAGTTTTTCATAGGGTTTGTCTAGGAGGGGGTCTGATAAGAATCTGCAACCCCCTCATCCTCTCTGTAGTTATTTCACTGGCCATTCAATGCTTTTAGGTGAGCCATTTTTTATGATGTTGCTATGGGCTGCCATCATTCTTTCACCTACTCTTCTCTATGTTGTATCAGATTGGGGTTTCATGGATTTGTCGGCGGTGTCGAGATGGAGTGGGGATTTTAGGGGGTGAGGTTTTCCTTGTTTTATGTCTCTTCCACTATGTTGTTGTGCTCGCTTCGTTTTGGCTTATCTATGGTTATTACTTCCTTTGGATGTTTTGGGTATTGTGTTTAGGCATCTACTTGTTTTCTTTTTGGGGCTTATTTTGGTCTCACTTTTTTTACGCTTGTTGGGCAGCATATGCCCAACTTTTGAATTTTTTCTCCACCAACAATTATGCGGTGTTTTCTGCATCCATTATGTTTTTTTTTTTTTTTTTACCCTATTTTGGGCTTATTGGCTGGCCTATGTGCCTGCATATAGTTGTTGCCTTCGGGCTTGTTTCTCTGTGATAAAATGAAATAATTGAATGCGCTCAACATATATTGAATTTAAACTTTGTTTCTCCCTTATGATGAATATATTTATATCCATGGGAAAATAACAATAATAATACTAATAATAAAGAAGCAAATAATTATATGGATATATAAAAATTTAATTATTTATGCTTCTGAGGTGTTGGATAGGTTGTAAATGAACAAACTATTAAAGAACTCCTTACGACTAGTTCAACTCTATAATCCCACTCACTTACCCATAGAAAAAAAACTTGAGCGTGTATGTTTCCTCAGTTATTCATCATATTAGTTGTCAATTTTTTGGAATTTAACTGTGTAGAGATTTTGGATAGTATAACATTTCAAGTAGAGTCACCACCCATCATCAACATCATAAGTAAATCTAGATGGATGGTGAGTCCACCCAAAATGCTAAACAATCCAAAACGTATACACAATTAAATTCCAAAAAATTAGCAACTAGTATATATATATATATATATATATATATATTATATATATATATATATATATAATATTATATATATATATATATATATATATATATAATATATATATATATATATATATAATCTATATATATATATACATATACAATATATACATTAATACTAACAAAAAATATATTTCTATTGGTTTTAGTTCTCTTAAATAATTTTCATAACGTAAATTCGTCCTAATCATATTACACATTTTTTGTGTTCTCTATATTTTTAGTCATGATCATTTAAAGCTTTATGCTTAAAAACAAATGTAATTCAATTCAAATGACCACATTAGGTTGTATATGGAATATATTAATTATTGTGGGGACCAACCCTATTTTTTTTTTTTTTAAAACAAACTTAAAATACCACCATAAGAAACTGGCATTGGGAACTCGAGAATTATTGAGCATTATATTAAAATTTTTTAAATTTCACTTCATTGAACATATCATCAAATTTACATATTATTAACTAAAACCATAATTAATTCATACAAAAGAGTATTATAACAACATAAGTATTGTTCACAAGGAGATGAGATTCAAGCTTGACTTGCCGCTATTTTCCCTCCTTTGTTGTCGGTCGCCTCCAAGTGTGAATGTCAACTTGCTTAATCCAAATGAAATGACCCACCAGTTGACCTTCTAGCCTACTCCTTGGGTACTCTCCTTCCCCGCAGACCCTCGAGCTGCAATGGGGTTGTACAATGGAGGAATGTAATAGCTGGTAGTGGAGAGCACTTTTTGGCTGAAGAGTCCCCTCTCTAAAGTCCTCTACCTCACCAAACTCACTATAGCTCATAGTCACTACTCTAACATAATCTCATACATCCAACCATAGGGTAAAGAAAAAGCGCCTTCTCCCATGGCCCGCCCCTCCTTTTATAGGAGTCATCATAGGTGACACTTGGCATTTCATGCATAGTTAATTATTTTTGATAATTCAATAGTTCGATTATACACCCACTCATGTGTCACTCTCTCATTAAAGGTCTCCAAAATTATTTACTTAAATTTTAATTTAAAACTAATATTTTTCCTCACCTCAACAACATTCCTATTTCTTCTCCCAGTTGTCTCTTGGTCCCCCATTTTACTCCTTAATTTGTGTTCATTACTAAAGTCAATTGATAAGTCATGATTTGGTCCCCTATCTACTCCCTAATTTAACTCAAGTTATATCATAGACGGATATTCTTATGTTGGTTGTTGCCACTTGGAGGTTCTCCAAATTTCTCTAAAATTTAATTTATTAATCTTATTTCAATGCATCATCTTCTTCCCTTAATTAGGTTTAACTACTTTAGGATTAATATTTATCCTTGCATTTACGTCCCTCTTTTCCCTTTTTACCTAACTAAACTACATTATCTACCCAATATTTTCCAACACTGGAAAGGTACATTTTTTAAGGTAAAATATTTTATTTCTTCCTATGATCCTCTTACCCCAAGTTTTATTCTTGATTTAATTACCTCGGCTTCTGACATCATTTAACCTTCATGTGAATTTACCTAGTTTTCATATCTTGATTATATTTATTAATTTATTTATTTTTAATGATTCCAAGGGTGGCAAGTTTGGTCATGCCCTTTAAGTGATCCCCTTGAAGTTCCAAGGGTGTCATGCCTAACAGTTTAATTGTGATGTCAAGGGTGCCAAGTTGGTTGTGCCCTTCCATAAATTCCCTTGAAGTTCCAAGGGGACCACGCCTAACAGTTTATTTGTGATGCCAAGGGTGTCAAGTTGGTCTTTCCCTTCAAGAAATTCCATTGAAGTTCCAACGATGCCACACATAACAACTTATTTGTGATGCCAAGGGTGCCAAGTTGGTCATGCCCTTCAAGAAATTCCCTTGATGTTCCAAGGGTGCCACGCCACTTGCCCTTCAAGGATTCTGTGGCTATGAGGGGAAAGTCTAAGTCCAATGATGGAGGCCGCTATGCTATCTTATGTTGCCTGCTATAGTGAGACTAATGGTGTGGGGGATCAAGGAATTCACCTTGATACGTGCCCCATAGTAAAATCCTTATCATTGACCCAACTTTGGGACATTACCCCACCCCTCCCATGCAGTTCCATCCTATTGTATAACCCCATCACCCATATGTGAGTCATTTGGCCAAGAAACTAATATGTAGCTGCAACCACTAACATATCATCAAAATATAGATAAACATATATAACAGGCTTCAAAATTGACATAGAATTTCAAAGATAAAATAATATAAATTTTCATCAAACTAGGTGTCATCAACTGGTCATATGCGAGTGCCTCTGGTGGTTTCCTCCCATACTCAATAATCATCAGTAACAAGATTTCTTAGTGTTAGTCATTGTCCTAATAGCATCATCAACATTACCTATTCATTCGCATCATTATTCGTTGTGAACCAAAACTAATGCAAGTAGGAAACATAGGGGACACATCCATCATGGCTATCATCATCATAACATTAATGGGAATATACATATCCATCAAAGCTATCAACATCATAACATCAATAGAAAACATATCTATCCATCAAAAGCTATCATCATCATTATATCAATAGAAAGCATACATATCATTTACTGCAATCATCATCATAAATTCAATAGAGACCAAACATAACCATTTATGCTACAATCATCATAGTATCAATAGAGAACATGAATAACCATTAATGCTACAATCATCATAATAGCAATAGATAACATACATAACCATTAATGTTATCTTCATCATAATATACATAAACATCACAACCACTAATAATAGAGTCATGTGTCCAAATCCTCAATTTGAGGTCCTCAAGGAATAAAGTGTGGACCTTAGTGCTAAATAAATGTTAATGTCATAATATTATCAGTCAACTAGAGTGGGGCACTACATACACCCCCTTTTAATACTAGACTTCCTCTCGAAGTCCTTGGTATATGGAAGGAAAATGGTGACACGTTTCCTCGGTGTCCTCCCGAGTAGCTGAACTAGGACTTTAATTGTCCCACTAGACCTTAGCCTAGTCCACTAACCATCGTCTAAGCTGCAAATTTCGCTAGGCCAGTATGTGAACTAGTTCGACCATCACTATTCCCTTGTTTGAAACTTGCAAATGACCAAAGTCAATAACATGCAAAGGATCTGAAATAGAATGACGCAAAACGGAAAAATGAAACACATCATGCATACAGGGTAAAGATGGAGGTAAGGCAAGACTATATGCCACCGACCCTTTCCTTTCTAAGATTTCAAAAGGTCCCACAAACAGTGGAGACAAATTTTCTCTCTTTCCAATTCTTATAGAGCTTTTTTTTTGGGGCCTTACTCTCAGGAACACCCTATCTGCCAAGTCACAACTTTAGTCTATCTGATGGGCATCAACATAAATATTTTGTTGATCGTGTGCTTCTTTTAGCCTTCCCCTAATCATAGTCATTTTTTCTTCCATCTCTTGCACCACTTATGGTCCTATTAATACTCAGTCCTCTAGTTGGTCCCAACTGAGAGGTGTTCTGCAAGGTCTTCTGTATAACGACTCAAATGGCGCCATCTTGATGGAACTCTGATAACTATTATTGTAAGAAGATTCCAAGAGGGGTAAAAACTCCTTCCATCTCTTTTGTTGGTCCATCACATACATTTGAAGCATGTCTTCAAGGATTTGATTATTCCTCTTTGTCTTTGTGTGTGCTTACGAGACATTCTTGTGCTTGTCCCACCCATCCTTTGTTTTTCTTTCCCCTAATGTGTTTTTGTAGGGTATTTCAAGCTAGTACATCAGAGAAAAAGTTTGTTCTAAGTGAAACAGATTATCTTGTTAGATATTCGATTTCTCGAGTCTATCAATAAATTACTACAACAAAGAAGAGGGTTTTCCGAGTTGGGTTTGCCAATATATAATTGTGTAAATTTGTGTGACTATGTTTTTTATTTTTTTATCTTTTTCAATCTCTGCATTTATATTCCGCTGCTTATCAGTTAGGAAATTCTTTATCTTTGTAAAAGGAAGTTTGGTTTCAATTTCTAGTTTCTTTATATTCAATTATTCACTAAGTAGTTGTAGAATTTCATTGAAAATTAACATATACATATTTAGGGATTTATGTTAAATCCAAACCAACTCCAAAGATCAACATTTCATTGCTTGAATGAACACCAATGCATACACCTATGTTAGCATCAATAAGAGACAAACTATGAGCTAGTTGTAGAAATGTATATTAGAAAATTGATAATTAGATAATATGAGTACATAACAGTAATGTGAATACTCACAAAAAGGAATAGAAAATCTAATATAT
>APFE031044000.1:80399-158642 GCA_000404065.3 Pinus taeda | reverse complement strand
ATAGAGAGAGAGAGAGAGAGAGAGAGAGAGAGAGAGAGAGAGAGAGAGAGAGAACATGTGATTAGAAAGGAGACTGTAGAAAGTGTAAATTACAATGAAAATGCATACTCTAACTAAGTCCACAAATAACTTAAGGAATATGGCTCCTCATAATGGGCAAACAACAACAATGTTAACAATCACACGAAGGAATAGAAAGCCAAAGGAAAAGCATGCAAATAAAAAGGAGAACATGAAAGTGTAAATTACAATAATAATACATATGCTAACTAATTCCACTTGGAACTAAAGGGAAATGCCTCATCATAAGATTCTTAATGTAATTTAATAAGGCACATAGATATCAAATTTGTATTATACGCTATGCCAACCAATGTCACCTTAATTTTTGAAATCTAGTTTCACGATCAAAGAAAAGTGATCTTAGACATGAGGTAAGATGTTATATCTAAATTTCCTGGAATCATGACCGTTAGTTCATCTTTCAGTTTTTAACCTGGCTGAAAGATTATAAATATCCTGTAATATGACACAATTTGAAATATCCTACAACCTTTTTTTCATATCAATTTTGTGGTTGTTTATAGTTGTTCTTGTTAGATGGGCATTCCTTAGAAAATTTTAATTTTGACCATGTAATAATTTTAGAAATAACATAGATTGTTTATTCTACATGTAATCCTATTCCTTAAATATGTGCACCTCAATAATGGGCAACACTAATGCGCAATCAGCGATAATGATTTTTTTTCTCTGAGTAGTTTCACAATGTAGGTATATTACAAGGGAGTTCTAGGTGGGCAGGGTTAGTTTCTTAGCAACATACATATATTGAGGTCAAATTCATACCATCCAAAAATAAATTATTAGCATTGATACTTCATTTGACTTTAGTATGTCAGAGACACTGTGGTGACTCTTTCCTTCCAGTTCTGTTGATTACCAATTTGGTGCTAGGTGTCTAAGCTACTTGGCATTTCAAAGATTGACAAGGATGAGATAGAAAAGATTATTTAGAGGCAAGCAATGAAGTATTCATTTCCGGATTAGTCTACTCTCTTAATAGATTGGGAAATGTTGTATATTTTTGTGTCATTCTCTTTGTCTTGGTCCGTATATATCATGGGATATATTTTTGCTTTACCTCCTAGTTTTCTTCCCTTAGCTTCACTTCTTGCATGACTTTTGCTGGAAATTTCTAATTCAATTCAGAGAACTGAGTCGTAGACTCTCCACGATAAGGGTGATTGTTGCCACACTGTACTATGCGGGTAGCATAATAAAATAAAATTTTCCCGCTGAGAAGGTAAGACCAACTCCACTTTGTTCCATAATGCCGTTAGAAAATTCCCAACACAAAAGGATAATATAGAATTTCTACTGGTCAATGACATCCAAAATAGAAATAAAATTAAGGGACATCGACCACATATGATCAGAATTTCCTAGACAACTCAATATCATAATGTTTTTTTTTTGCAGTGACATGGGTTAGAAAATCCAAATTGAAATGTAGACTAGTAGAAGGCACATGCCACTAACCATGAATGCTCTGATCTCCAAATGGAAACATGAATTCTTAGAACAACTCATGTTACGCATGAGCATAGCGAGCAATTGGAAGGGAAACCACAGTTATACCCGCTATTGTTATATATTATAAACAACCTATAATGTTGACTCAATAAGTGACTGTTCAAATGAAGTCCACACCGTTACTTTTAATAGCAAAATATCCTGTAGCCAGGGGCCGTGGATCCAACTATATAGGAGCAGATTTATGTAAAGGATTTCAAAATTTGTGAAATGATTCCAACACCAGCCAGTGATAGGCTATTCTAGAAGAATGCATCCCCTCAAACACCAAAAATACTTCAAAAATGTGAAACTAATCCAACATCAGTGAGCGATATTTTGGACCAAGCAGCCTCTGTGACACTACTGTGGTTAGAGGCACAAGGGCATGTTAGAATTTTGAATTTTTTTCTTTAGTTAAAATCTATTGCTTCATTTTTTTTAAGAGAGAAACACCCTTTCCATTTAATATATAACAGAAGAAACCTAGTACAAGAACCATGTAAACATGATATATTTTCTGCTTTTATGTGTTGCTTCAACAATCTATATCCATAGGTAAAATGTCTTGTGTTCCAACCCCTAGATCACAACAATTGTATATATAAAAAATAAAATATTTTTGAGGTGGGTACTTTTGTGAAAACCTCTATTTGATGTTTTTCTTGAGAATCCATGACCATATGTAAAAGGGCTACTAAAATTTAAGCCTAAGTTGTGTTAGTGGTAAGCAACCCTATTCAACATTAACAAACAACATCAGTGACTAATAAACAGTGATGTAATTTTCAAGTACCACCTTCCATATGACGCTAATTATGCAAGGGGATAAGGCTATTAGATTTTTTTACACTGCTTCTATGTGTTTCATGCATTCAACTATACTCAAAATAATTTCAGTAAACTAATACAAAATCTTCCATGGCTCTACAAAAAATTACATTCAACTAATTGGTGAAAAAACTTCACTTAATTGGTGAGTTAAAGGGAAATTATCATAAGAAAACAAACCTCCAATTATGTACCTGCCAACTTTCAAAACCTCCTATAAAAAGTGAAATCCAATTTTATTGAAGTTTCGTCTGAGGATTTTTTTTTTAATGGCTATTGTAGCAAACAATCGAAACAAAAACTAAAACCTGACAAAATCAGCCATATAGCTACAATTCACCCCGAGAACAATTTAGAAAAGGAAATGAAAGATATCCTACTATTGATGCCTCGAAAATCACTGCAACAACATTGAGAAAAACCACCTGGTCTGGACCTTAAAGGCAGCTCCTTTTTCGTTTGGTGTGGTGGTTTCGATCGGAAATAAATGGACCAAGCTCCCAATGATGAATAAAAGGGGATGGATAAATGGGTGGTTCTCTAATATAATGATAATGGATAAATGATTTAATATAAAAAGTAAAAATATAAATAACTATCCTATCCCGGGAAATTTCTACTTTTAGTGTAACGTTTGATAATCTTTATCCACAAACAGGCATATAGATGACTCTATTGGTAAACAAAGACATTTATTCATATGATAATTACTTTGTTCAAGTAGTTGAACAAAGTAATCATTAAAACATTATTACACTATCATTTATATATTACTGATACATATATGACTAAAAGAATAACACTCCTTAAACTTTCAATAGTGAAAAATATAAGGATTGATGTTAAAAACACATACATATATCCAATGATAGAAAGATTAAACAAATGACGATTCACATGAAATAATGAAACAAGATCATAGATAATAGTACCATATGTGATTTGAATCACTGCCGATATCAATCACATTCAAATTCCTTTTTCCAACTTAGAAACACTTTCACATCAAGGCAATAGTGCACATCCCATCAAAGCTTTCTTCATTAGAATTCGGAATACTGGCCAAGTCTTTATAAAAAAATATACCAGAAGCACAATAGTGCAACTTCCATATTTGAGTTTTATACACAAACTGAGGACCCTTTCTAAATGCATGAAAGGGTCAATAAATACTAATTAAGCTAACTAATTACAAAAATAAAATGCTATTAATTGGTACAACTAAATCATGAGTATCTTCTCAACAATAGATTTGTTTGCAGTCGGCAGCATGATTCATTGTTTCAGATGATCTCCTTTTGATTTCAATTAGCAGATTGAAAGCATCGGTTCCAATTCTAGAGGACGAGTGAGATGAGAATGTAGTTGAGCTGAGTATGTGGCATCATGGATTTCGGGAATGATACAGCCGATCACATTGGTTAAACATTTGAGGGTGGCCCTTTGACTTTATGGTTTTACTAAGAAAAGCCAATAGGTATCCGAAGTTAAACTTTGGATGTCGGCAATTAATCTTCCATTCTTCTCTAATTCTCGATTGCATGCTTGCTCCAATGTTTTGGTTGACAACAATTTACCTGGGGTGCATTGTGAAATCATGTTAGACAAATAAAGAGTGTTATTGATTAACTCAATTAAATTACTTGAAGATAATATGCATATGGAAATTTCTCTCTCTGCTTTCATCAGTTGTGACTGCCATTCTAAGAAAAGGATCTCCTCGTGTGACTCTAGAATTTTAGGCAGATTTGCAGCCTGCCCTTCATTGGTGTCTCGCCAAGCAAGAAAGTTTGTTAGAGTCTCATTGGCCTGTTCCAAATCCTACCTATCATTGACTAATTTGTCAACTATTGATACAGTTATATCACAAAGGGGCTCAACCAGAGAAATGTTATGACATAGCAGTCTTAACTGTGTAACCAATGCTTTGTTAATCTGTAGAGCTTCGAACCTGAAATCTGCTGGTTGTGGAAGACTCTTGAACTTCTCTACTTGATGTGACAGCTGAGCGATTTGCTCATATTTCATTTTCATCATTAGTTCATTCATTGTCTTTAACCTGGCAAATGCTTCGGATAATTCTTTTTGCTTTTGTATTGTGCTTGAGTCTATCCTTTGTTTCTCTTCAAGCAATTGCTTATTAAATTTATTGTTTATTTGCTGCTGTGTTGGTAGTTTTTGTTCCAACTGTTCAATTTTCTGCTGTGCTTCAGACACCTGTGATTGCAACGAAACAATTCCTTGGTCCTTTTATTTAAGTAGATTACTTACTTCCGATGTCTTATCCATAGTGGCTGCCGAATAAGCTCCGGCATACTGAGAAAGTTTTGTTAGGTCATTGGAAGGGTTAAACACTTCTTTCCACACTACATTAGTTGTCTTTGTTTGTGCTGGAAACAAGGATGATTGATCAAGTCTTCTCCTTTTCCTATGAATTTTCACCACAGCCCTGTGTTTGGGACTGTAAAAGACATCTAATGGACGCATGTCTTCTATCTGCAAAATAATTTGATCAGATGGATCTTTTGGAATCATTTCTAAATTTGTGCTAGTAGGTAGGCCGCTAGTTCCTTCATTCGGAACCGTTGTTGACGCTGTATCTTGTCCATCTATTACTTTGGGTGTGCTGGCACCTTATGGACCTTCCAAATTTCTTATAATAGAGTCAAATTGTTGCCATTCTTGGAGTAGTTTAGGATCAATCTGAGTATCCACATTGATATTTTCGCTGCCCTTGTCTTGTTCTTTTTTCTTCTTTTTCTCCTGCTCTAGTTCTTTTCCTCTTTTGAGAATCTTCATTATAGTAGGAGGTTTGTCAATAATTTGTTGTTTAGGCTCGCTTGACTGTGTTGTCGGGGTAGTAGCTAATAAGTCCAGAGGTAGAGTTTGCAACCTCTGTTCTCTGAGCCTATTGAATTCTACTAGCCTTTCATTGTTATATCTCATTTTGACCAGCGTTTGTACCTGGAATAATGATTCTGCCGAAGAAAACAGGTCATCAAAGTCATCTTTTTCATGATCAAACCTTGTAAGTTTGGCTTGTTCAAGCATAGTATAGGCAACTTTCCTTGGATCAAATTGCTTATTAGGAATGGTTTCAAGATTGAGCATGTTTATTTTCTCTGCCTCCTTCTCCACATGCTTGTAGTCGTGCAAAGTATAAACACCACATCTCAAAGGAAAAGTAGGCCAAGCCTGCCTTTTAGAAGTCCTAAGAGTCTTGGATGTCCCTGTTGTTGTAATTTGGTAGGCCAATTCTTGGGCTAACAACTTTTCAGGTATATATAGATGAAGGACATGAGGTCTTGCAAGGCTACCAAAAACCCTTATGTATGTGAACTTGTCTTCCCCGAACCAATTTCCTACAGCGGTTAGGTCAACCTCTTCTTCTGAGGAAATCTTTGGGGTAGGCTTATCAAAAATGGCATAATAAATAGGTAACATAAAACCATTCTAGATTTGGTACAAGTGGTCCTTATAGTGCGCCTTCCATAACTTTTGGTGATATATGTGAATAGGCATAGGGTCTTGTGAAGTCCATCTCCACCCAAGTACAGGAAATTCAGAATTGAAACAAAGAGTATTTAAAATATAAGAATTATAATAAAACAGAGGAATAGACCTATCAGTCACGCGAGTTTTTGCTCTAAACTCAAGAATTGTAGTGGCTAATTTATCTGACAATATGTTTGCCCAATCCATTACTTCACTGTTAACTCTCGCTTCCATTAAAGGAAACATTTCAAGAGTGAATTTTACAGAATCATGCAATCCCCAAATTCTACACATCATTGCCCCGACATAACAGTAAGGAGAACATAATGAATCTACAGAGTACTTACCTGAAGATTCATGTTTGTGCCTTGCGAGGTTCTATCTCCACTCGCGAATCGGGGCCGATTCAGTCTCATTCTCACTGTGAACTTCTCAAGAAAGGCTTTATTGTATTTCTTTTGAGGTTTGAGCAAGTGATACATTTTCATTAAGTCATAAGGGTGAAATAAGTCAAAGACCCTTCTGTCAACTGTGCAAAATGTTTTGTTTAAAACTGGGATCTCCTCTACTTCCCATCGCACTACATCAGTGTATGGAAGAATTTTTTCACGTGCTGCTATTCGGTGCAGATATGAATAAGCTAAATCTTTCAGGGAAGCCTCTGATTTTCTAGTTGAAACTGTGGTAGCTTGTACTGGTACTGTCTCAGGCTCCTCTGCTTCAATTAAATTATATATGCTTTGCCAACTTGCATTTCCAAGGCCAAGACACGTAGTGTCTGAAATCAATCCATTTTTGCTCGGTCTTGGATCATTGGTGGACTGCACTGTTACTGTAGGAGCAGTTGCTGCCGCGGATCTCTTCGATTTCTTCCCCATTTGGTTTGAACTTGTTATTTCGACGGAGCTCTGTGCAAGGAATGAAATCAACGTGATACAGAGAATAGGTAGTGTGAGGCAATATGAAAGAGTTATATCAATTAGCAAATAATGAAAGATTATAGTGATACTGCCGCAGATACAATCTCAGGGAAGATCTTGGCATAACTACTTCATTAATTGGCCTCTTAACTTGTTGATCATGTTAAAGGAGTTTTAAATACCCATCATATCATTTATATGCTGAATGATTCATTGAAGTGTGGCTTGAGTTTTTTGATGGATAATCAAAAGTAAATCACTATCGTTACCGGGAAGGTTTTAATAATAACCAAAAATAATGCATGCAAGTCTTTTAAATATATTTTGAAACTCGCGCCTTAATGTATCGCAATCGGGGATGGGCTTAGGTCATGTTACTTATGTCATTGCAAAATCATCGATATTCGATGGCGATATACCTTATCACATCGGGAGATTTAAAGGTATCATAAACATGCGATGCGCTACACCTTCCGATTGATGATAGTGATATCGCATCAGAGAAATAGGGGATGTTCTTTTATTATACTCACTATTCGCCTTTCCCAATATTTGATAGTTGTTTTCTTTTTGGATCGGAGTAAGTTAATGGGTGCATGCATTATGTTTTCTTTGTTGTTGCGATATGCAATCTTGCGATCGCCTTATCGCAATAATAAAGAATTTTATATTTATTCATAAGACCGATTTCATTATAGTTCAAAAGGTTTATAATATAACGTTTCGATTGGACCTTCTGATGAAGGATTTTCTAATGATGAGTTGATATCAATTTATTCACACATCTATGTTTAAAAGAGACCCATTTCATATTATAGTTAGAAAGAAAAATTTTATGAAATGGGGGGTTGTTGTACAACACAATAATTGGCGATTCACTGGGAGAAACAGTTATCTCTGAAAAATGTTGAAATACTTAAACTTTCTTTATATAGAAATCCTATCTAAGAGGAGAATTCTAATATAACTAGGTATATATACATTTTGAATATAATAATAGCTATTTCTGCTATTTTCTTCTCTTGTTAAAATTAAATACATTATGAGTTTTAAATTAACCTTAATTGGTTAATAATGATAAAACAAAGAACTTTTCCAACATAGCTTTGTAATAACTCCTTTGTCATAGGTAGAGCCTCTGCTGCCAACAAACATCTATAGTCTCAATAGAGATACCTTTTAACCATTTAATCATTCATTATCCCATCCATTTCAGAGTATAATTAAAAGAATGAATCCAAAAATATGCCTTCATATTTTGTATCGCTTTTCCTTTTTCTTATTTTGCAAGATAAAAAGCCAATTTCCTAGTTTGGTGGCCAGCTATTTGACAATGCCATTCACTGGTTGTAATTTAACTGAACAAGCTGGCTTGTGATGAGACCCCTTGTCTTATAATCATAAGCCATTACCCTGTTTTGGTATGCAGTATTGGTAACGACAGTTGAACTATTCCCCAATGATCATGGTAAGCAGGCTTGTAATAAGACCCCTTATCTTTTATATCAAATATATTTTAGAATTACACTCTGAGTAATCATAAACTTTGATGAATGGGATGAACAATTTTCTCCTTAAGAGATCATGGATGACAGGGTAAGAGTTGAATATGCTAAAATTGAATCAGTTTCTATTTTTGTATTGATAACCGTTTTTTGGCGATTTGAAAACATTAAAATGATTTACAGTACTTCTAAACCTTGAGAAGATTTCACAAAAATAAAATGGGGTTTCAGAATCTAGATATACCTAATTTCCTAGAAATTTTCTTTTTGTTTAAAGTTTCCAATTTTAAAAGTAAATATCAAAACTATTTCTTTTGAGAAACTTTTTTAGTATAGCAAAGGCCAATGGAAGACATCTTACAACTTTATTTTCCTATAATCCTAAAAACTATGAACACAAAGTTTGCTGAAAATTGAATATTTACAAAGGGAGAAGGGGTTACCTCCTCAATTGAAGAATTTTTTCAAGATAAGGCCATTAATAGGAAGAGAATATCTCTTACCTGATAGATCTTGCAATATGAAAGTGGAAGGGCCTATATTCTCGTTGATTTGAAATGGTCCGAGCCACATTTTCTAGAACTTAGTGTGTTTTTCTTTATCCTCATGGGCTTTGTCCCATTTCAGAACTAGATCACCAACTTGTAATTGCTTTTAATTGGATGAAGTTGAATCCAAAGATGACTGATTAATTTGCTGATGTTTTGCATTTATAATTCTAGCTTTTTCCCTTTCTTCTTCTAATTTTAAAATTTGGTCATGTCTTAGTTGAATAGAAGATGAATGAATTTCTTCGATAAACAACACTAAATCTAGAGATGGAAGTACTAAATTGGTTGGTATGACAGCTTCCTTCCCATATACTAGACTAAATGGAGAAGTACCTATGGAAGCCTTCTGTGTTATTCTGTCGGCCCATAGTGCAAATATCAAAGATTTATGCCAGTTTTTATGATTCTGCTCAATAGTTCGCTTAATGCTTTTCATAAGATTTTTATTGGTGGATTCTGCTAAACCATTACCTTGGGGATAGTAATTCACATAATATTTCAATTTAGACCCTCTTTTGATAGCGAACTCAAATAGAGAATTTCCAGAGAAATAAGATGCATTATAAAAAACAAGAGCATTTGGGACACCAAACCTGTTAATAATGAATTGATCTATGTACTCTATAATTGCCTCAGAGTTTGTTGTCTTCAGAGGAATTGCTTCAACCCACTTAGTAAAGTAGTCAGTGGCGATAAGGATATACTTATGTTGTTTGGATGACTGTGGAGTGATTTCCCCAATGATATCCAATCCCCATTGCTCGAAAGGATGTTCAATGTTTACTGATTGCAAAGGGAAAGCTGGTTTTCTTTGTCTTCCACTGGAGATTTGACAACTTTGGCACTTCCTTACGTATTCGTGAGTGTCTCTGAACACGGTGGGCCAATAATATCCAGCATGAATGATTTTGTGGGCTGTTGTATCAGCTCCAAAATGTCCTCCTGCTGGTCTATCATGTAGCTCATGCAAAACTTTTTGTGCTTCAGGTTTTTCTAGGCATCTTAATAGAATTGAGCCATAATTTCACCTAAATAGTACATCATCTACAATTATGAAGTTTTCAGCTTCTAGTCTAATGGCACGTTTTTTTTTATAGGAGAGATTAGAAGGTGCGTATCCATTTTTTAAATAGAAAATCGGATCTGTATATTGTGATTCAGGATCTGTGATACTTATCTGATTGATTTCTTCAGTATCTTATGTACCTTCTGGTTCTTGAATATTGGATGCTCCTACTAATAACCTATAAAAACCTTGGCCTCTGAGAATCTTTGCTGGCTTGATTTGTAAGTCATATTCTTGTAATGCTGTGACCCAATTTTCCCTTTTTTCTCCTAATTCCCTTTGAATTAGTAATTTTCTTACTGTTGAAAAAGGAACTATAACTTTTGTGTGAGCTTTTAAGAGAAAGGGTCTGTAGTGATTGACGGCTTTGTATACAACAAAGGCTTGCTTTTCAACTTCTGAAAAATTAAGTTCAGCACCTTGAAGATTTGAATTGTAAAATGAAATTGGTGCCTCCAAGTTTTGATCATTAATCTAAGTCAGCACTGCTGCATAAAATGAGGTGGACGCGAGAGTATACAATATGAAATGACTTGAAAAATTGGGAGTGCTTAAAGCATGGGTGTTAATATTGATTGTTTGATAGGATCAAATGCCTCTTTTTCTTCAGATCCCCATTTAAACACCAAATTTTTCTTAATTATTGTTTGCAAAGGTAAAATAATCTGAGAAAAATTTATAACGAATCGTTTAACAAAGTTAATTTGACCCAAAAATGACTGCATGAAATTTTTATTATGAAGGAATGAAATATCATAAATCTCTTTAATTCTATCTGGATCAATATAAATACCATCTTTTGAAACAATGAAGCTCGAGAGATTTCCTTGATTAAGAGCAAAAAAGGACTTTTTTGGATTAAGCGAGATACCATAACTTCTGCAGTGTTAAAAGATTTGTTTTAAATCATGTAGATGATTAGAACTTTTTTTGGAAAATACAGTAATATCATCTAAATAGACAACTACTATTTTATTGATTAATCCTTTGAGTGCTATATCCATTGCTCTTTGGAATGTAGCTCCTGCATTGATAAGTCCAAAAGGCATTTTTTGGTAAGCATAAGTTCCCCACTTAGTTCTGAAGGTAGTTTTAAGCCTGTCATCAAGATGGACCAAAATCTGGTTATATCCTGAAAAACCATCAAAAAATGAAATTAACTTAGAACCAGCTACTGAATGGAGTGTCTGCTGCATGGTAAGTAAAAGGAAGTTATCCTTTTGGCTTGCTTTATTAAGATTTCTGAAATCTATGCAAATCCTGATGTCACCATTTTTCTTTCTAACTGGCACCATATTGGACATCCAATTTGAATGTCTGACAGGAAAAATGATCTTAGCCTTCAAGAGTTTGTTTAGTTCGGTTTTTATTTGAGTCTATAGGTTAGGATTAATTTTCCTTAACTTTTGTTGCACTGGTTTTTGTTCAGAAAGCATTGTAATAGTAAGTTGAATAATCGATGCATCGTATGTTTTCAAATCATCATATTTCCAAGCGAAGACATATTTATTTTTTCATAATAACCTAATGAATGTTGTTCTTTCTTCAAAAGAAAGTCCTAGTCCCAAATTGATGTTTGAGGGTTTTCCTCAGTACCTAGGTTTATCAATTCAAATCCTAAAGTGGAACTCTGGAGCTTTGAATTGGTCACTTGTTTAAACCTGTCTTTAATATCATAAAGATCTTCTAGCTTAACTACTGGTTTTGGTATTGAGTTTTCTTCTTGCTTTTCCTTCATTTGAAGGTCATGATCACTTTCATCAATGATTTGATCATCGTAGGACTTGTTGGAAGTCAAGAAATTTAGAATATCTTCGTCATGATTGAACACTCGTCAATTGGTGACATTGTCAGGGATTGATGGCCTAAAAATTAACTCTACTGAAAATCTGTCTGGGCTGTAATCTTCGGAAGGTAGGGGTTTGGAAGCAACATTAGCTAGCAGGTCTACTGCTGCATTCTGGGATCTAGGGATAGGAGAAATATTGAATGCTAAAAATTGAGATATGAGTTCCTGCACCAAAGAGTGATAGTGTTTGAGATGACTAGAAAGACAGTGAATTGTATTTCTAACTTGTTTTATAACAATTTATGAATCACCAAACACTTTCAAATATTGAACTTTAAGACCAATAGCTTTATAGAGTCCTTGAACTAAGGCCTCATATTCAGTCGTATTATTTGTGCATTCAAATTCCAATCTACATGATAAGACAATTTTTTCTCCTTCAGGGCTAACTAAAATACACCCTGCTCCAGCAACTTCACTAGATTTAGACTCATCAAAGTATAGTGACCAAAATAAGGTATTATCAACAATTTTGTTTACACATCTTGATCTATTGGTTTGTGAAAAATTTTCAATTTGGGATGTGAAATTATTAACTGAGAAAGGAGATGGTTGGGCAGTGAAATTGCCAAAGAATGATTCAGATGAGTAATTCCCCAAAGTATTGTTATTGAATGCTATTGGTTGATTCTCCTGTTCAAATTTAGTGACAGTATGGGTCATATGTTTCTCCCGATCGATTTTGATCTGATTTGGCTTTCCTTTATAAGGTAGCCACATATGGGACCAATCGATAGAAATATAACCATGGAGTTTCTCAGACCAATCTCTACTCAAAATTAAACCATAAAATTCGGGTATATCAGCGATTAAAATATCAATTCTCTAAACCACTCATGAATCAACTGATAACCTGATAGTTACGGAGTTGATTTCCCCTAAAACTTGGACCTTAGTTCTATCCAACTGTACAATATGAATTGTAGACTTTTGGGGTTTAATGTTCAGTTTGGAACAAACTGAAGTTGGTATTATGTTAGAGGATGCCCCTGAGTCAATCAAACAGTTGTGTAGATTTATATTATAAATCTCATAGGTCAAGAGAAAAGGGGGATTATAAGAATTTGATCTGTCTCCGATTAAAACTGCATTAGTAGCTTCTACTCTACCAGAGGATGGTTGACTTGAATCATTTGTAGCTTTGGGGAACACAGCATTAGGAAGAGGTGAAGGAGGTACTGCATTTAGTTCCTTAAGAAATAATTTCTGCTGATGTTTGAGTTTGCTAAGTTCAAACATAGTAATGTTTGCCTTTGTCTTCTTCATATCATCGATAATATTATAATCCATTGAATCCGATACTACCAACGTCTTAGATGTTGAGGGTATGTTTGAAGATGATGGTTTATTTTTGGATGTTATTGTCGCAGATTTCTTTGTGGGAACCTTTTCTTATATAGTAGTGGTACCTGCATTCATTTTCTTTGAAATTTACTGAATAGATTCAGGAGTACCTTTACTCCTGGTAGTCACAGGGAAAGCTTCTTGTTCATTTTTTGTATCGGAGTAAGGTAAAATGAAGTCCCACATCCCATGGCATTAAACAATCTCATCTTCTTTGGGTTTGTCAGATGGAAAGATTGTTTCATCTTCTTCTTCCTCTTCAAGGTCTGAGTCTGCATTAGATATAACATTTGGTGGTTTTGACTCAAGTTTCTTAAAATTTCTAAATGGCCTCTTTGTTGAAGTTTCTGCTACTTGTTTTTTTATTTCAACCATTTCATTTGACATAGTCTTGAGGACCTTTTGTAGACCTTCCATATCATATGGATATTTAGGGGTTTTCTTCTTTGAATCATATTTAAAAGAAACTTTTTTGGATTTTCTATCTTCAAGAGCAGCTTTCTTTTCTAAAGCAATAATGTGTTTCTCTATAGCAAGCGACTCTTTCATGTTTTTAGCTAAAGTTGGTTTTGCAACTCTATGTACAAAAATGGCTATATTTGAAGGTAGGGCTGTTATATACCATTCGCTTCTGATTTTCTCACTTGGTTTAGAGTTAGTTGGAATATTATTCAAGAGTTTAATGAATCGCGAGTTGAATTCCTTGATAGGTTCTTTACATTCTATCCTAATATTCAAAAGATCATTGATTAATGTTGCTAAAGATCTATCATCGCCATACTTAGTGAGAAACTATTCTTGAAAAAATTTGCAGCTGGTAATGGATCCAGAGGGCAGGGAAAAATACCAAGACCCAGCTGATCATTGTAAAGTATAAGGGAAAATCCTAACAACAACATCTTCCTTTGTCGCTCCTTTTAAATTAACTAATAACATGAAATTGTTAATATGTTCTTCGGCTAGTTTTCCGGCATCTGGATTAAATTTTGGCAACCATTTTTTAGGAGAATCTGGCAACGGGTGTAATGGTGCAGGCATAGTGACTGCACCAAGACGATTACATGGATTCTGAGCCATCGTATAACTAATAACAATTGATATTGCTGATGAAATTCCAGATTTTTGGGAAGGAGTTGATATTGAAGATTGAATAGGTTGGGATGTTGAAGTTGCTGATCCCTACTGAACAACAATGTGTAATGGAGGAGTGGATGGTTGACTTCACACTGGAGAAGATGAAATGGAGGATGATGATGAGAAAGTCTCATTGTCCGATCCTTCAATGTTCTTTTTAGCCATTTTCCTTTTTGGTAAAGGCAACTCAGTAGGTTCAATACCGAGATTTCCGCTTTGAAGTCTGGTGAGAGGGTGAGGTAGATAGAATTGTGAAGTCTCACTGCCTTGAGATACTTCAGATTTTTGTGGTGATATCGAAAAGCCGTGAAATTTCTTGATGAGAGACTGAACTTCAGGAGACTCAAGACTTAATCGATCTAGAGTATCGTGGGATTGAGTAGTGGTAGTTGACTCCTCTTCTTCTCGTTTGAATACTGGTGTTCTAGAATGCAAACAGGAGGTCCGAGGTGAGGTGGAGGGAGATTTACTCTCAGAATGGTCTATAGGATTTTCTTTGCTCGCCATTCACAATTCATGCCCTCCTTTTAGCACCCAAAATGTTGATGCCTGGGAAATCGCTGCAACAACATCGGGGAAAACCACCCGGTCTGGACCTTAAAGGAAGCTCCTTTTCCGTTTGGTGTGGCAGCTCCGATTGGAAATAATGGGACCAGATTCCCAATGATGAATAAAAGGGGATGGATAAATGGGTGGTTCTCTAATATAATGATAATGGATGAATGATTTAATCTAAAAAGTAAAAATATCAATAACTATCCTATCCCAGAAAATTTCTACTTTTAGTGTAATGTTTGGTAATCTTTATCCACAAACAGGCATATAGATGACTCTATTGGTAAACAAAGACATTTATTCATATGATAATTACTTTGTTCAAGTAGTTGAACAAAGTAATCATTAAAACATTATTACACTATCCTTTCTATATCACCGATACATATATGACTAAAAGAATAACAATCCTTAAACTTTCAATAGTGAAAAATATAAGGATTGTTGTTTAAAACACATACATATATCCAATGATAGCAAGATTAAACAAATGACGATTCACATGAAAGAATGAAACAAGATCATATATAATAGAACTATATGTGATTTGAATCACTCTTGATATCAATCGCATTCAAATTCCTTTTTCCAACTTAGAAACACTTTCACATCAAGGCAATAGTGCACATCCCATCAAAGCTTTCTTCGTTAGAATTTGGAATATTGGCCCAGTATTTATAAAAAAAATACCAGAAGCACAATAGTGCAACTTCCAGATTTGAGTTTTATACAAAAATTAAGGACCCTTTCTAAATGCATGAAAGGGTCTATAAATACTAATTAAGCTAACTAATTACATGAATAAAATGCTATTAATTGGTACAACTAAATGATGAGTATCTTATCAACAATAGATTTGTTTACGGTTAGCAACATGATTCATTGTTTTGGATGATATCCTTTTGATTTGAGCTGGCAGATTGAAAGCACCGGTTCCAATTCTGGAGGATGAGTGAGATGAGAATGTAGTTGAGCTGAGTATGTGGCATCATGGATTTCGTGAATGATACAACTGATCGCATCGGTTAAACATTTGAGGGTGGCCCTTTGACTGTATCGCTTTAGTAAGAAAAACCAATAGGTATCCCAAGTTAAACTTTGGATGCCGACAATTAATCTTCCATTCTTCTCCAATTCTTGATTGCATGCTTGCTCCAATGTTTTGGCTGACAGAAATTCACCTGGGGTGCATTGTGAAATCATGTTAGATAGGTAAAGAGTGTTATTGATTAACTCAATTAAATTACTTGTGAATAATCTGCATCTAGAAATTTCTCTCTCTGCTTTCATCAGCTGTGAGTGCCATTCTAAGAAAAGGATCTCCTTACGTGACTCTATAATTTTAGGCAGATTTGTGGCCTGCCCTTCATTGGTGTCTTGCCAAGCAAGAAAGTTTGTTAGAGTCTCATCGGCATGTTCTAAATCCTGCCTAACATCGACTGATTTGTTAGTTATTGATGCAAATATATCACAAAGGGGCTCAACGAGAGAAATGTTATGACATAGCCATCTTAACTGTGTAACCAATGCTTTGCTAATCTGTAGAGCTTCGGACCTGAAATCTGCTGGTTGCGGAAGACTCTTGAGCTTCTCTACTTGATGTGACAGCTAAGCGATCTTCTCACCTTTCATTTTCATCATTAGTTCATTCATTGTCTTTAACCTGGCCAATGCTTCGGATAATTCTTTTTGCTTTTGTATTGCGCTTGAGTCTATCCTTTGTTTCTCCTTAAGCAATTTCTTATTCAATTGATTGTTTATTTGTTGCTGTGTTGATAGTTGCTATTCCAACTGTTCAATTTTCTGCTGTGCTTTGGACACATATAATTGCAATGAAACAATTGCTTGGTCCTTTTCTTTAAGTAGATTACTTATTTTTGATGCCTTATCCATAGTGGTTTCTGAATAAGCTCTGGCATACCAAGAAAGTTTTGTTAGGTCATCCGAAGGGTTAAACTCTTCTTTCCACACTACATTAGCTATCTCTGTTTGTGTTGGAAATAGGGAAGATTGATCAAGTCTTCTCCTTTTCCTCTATCTTTTCACTACAACCATGTGTTTGGGACTGTAAAAGACATCTAATGAAGGTATATCTTCTATCTACAAAATAATTTGATTGGATGGATCTTTTGGAATCATTTCTAAATCCGTGCTAGTGGGTAGGCCGCTGGTTCCTTCATTCGGAACCATTGTTGACACTGTATCTTGTCCATCTATTACTTTGGGTGTGCTAGCACCTTGTTGACCTTCCAGATTGCTTATAATAGAGTCAAATTGTTGCCATTATTGGAGTAGTTTAGGATCAATCTGAGTATCCACATTGATATTTTCGCTGCCATTGTCCTGTTCTTTTTTCTACTCTTTCTCCTGCTCTTTCTCCTGCTCTAGTTCCTTTCATCTTTCGAGAATCTTCCCTACAACAGGAGGTTTGTCAATAATTTTCTATTTAGGCTCGCTTGACTGTGTTGTTGGGGTAGTAGCTAATAAGTCCAGAGGTAGAGTTTGCAACCTATTTTCTCTGAGCCTATTGAATTCTACTAGCTTTTCATCATTATATCCCATTTTGGCCAGTGTTTGTACCTAGAATAATGATTCTGTCGAAGAAAACAGGTCATCAAAGTCATCTTTTTCATGATCAAACCTTGTAAGTTTGGCTTGTTCAAGCATAGTATAGGCAAATTTCCTTGGATCGAATTGCCTATTAGGAATGGTTGCAAGATTGAGCATGTTTATTTTGTCAGCCTCCTTCTACCCATGCTTGTCGTCGTGCAAAGTATAAACACCACATCTCAAAGGAAAAGTAGGCCAAGCTTGCTTTTTAGAAGTCCTAAGAGTCTTGGATGTTCCTGCTATTGTAATTTGGTAGGCCAATTCTCGGGCTAACAACTTGTCAGGTATATACAGAGGAAGGACATGAGGTCTTGCAAGGCTACCAAAAACCCTTATGTATGTGAACTTGTCTTCCATGAACCCATTTCCTACAACGGTTAGGTCAACCTCTACTTCCGAAGAAATATTTGGGGCAAGCTTATCAAAAATGGCATAATAAACAGGTAACATAAAACCATTACATATTTGGTACAAGTGGTCCTTATAGTGCGCCTTCCATAACTTTTGGTGATAAATGTGAATAGGCATAGGGTCTTGTGAAGTCCATCTCCACCCAAGTACAGGAAATTTAGAATTGAAACAAAGAGTATCTAAAATATAAGCACTATAATAAAACAGAGGATTAGACCTATCGGTCACGCGAGTTTTTGCTCTAAACTCAAGAATTGCAGTGGCTAATTTATCTGACAATATGTTTACCCAATCCATTACTTCACTGTTAACTGCCAGTTCCATTAAAGGAACCATTTCAATAGTGAATTTTGTAGAATCATGCAATCCCCAAGTTATGCACATTATTGCCAGGGCATAACAGTAAGGAGAACATAATGAATCTACAGAGTACTTACCTGAAGATTCATGTTTGTGCCTTGCGAGATTCTATCTCCACTCCCAAATTGGGGCCGATTCAGTCTCATTCTCACTTGCGAACTTCTCAAGAAAGGCTTTATTGTATTTCTTTTGAGGTTTGGGCAAGTGTTACATTTTCCTTAAGTCATCAGGTTGAAATGAGCTAAAGACCCTTCCGTCAACTGTGCAAAATGTTGTGTTTAAAATCGGGATCTACTCTACTACCCATCGCACTACATCAGTGTATGGAAGAAGTTTTTCATGTGCTGCTATTCGGTGTAGATATGAATTAGCTAAATCTTTCAGGGAAGCCTATGATTTTCTAGTTGAATTTGCAGTAGCTTGTAGTGGTACTGTCTTAGGCTCCTTGGCTTCAATTAAACTATATATTCTTTTCCAACTTGTGTTTCCAAGGCGAAGACACATAGTTTCTAAAATCAATCCCTTTTTACTCGGTCTTGGATCATTGGTGGACTGCACTATTACTGCGGGAGCAGCTGCTGTGGCGGATCTCTTGGATTTCTTGCCCATTTGGTTTGAACTTGTTATTCGATGGAGCTCTACACAAGGAATGAAATCAATGTGATACAGAGAATAGGTAGTGTGAGCCAATATGAAAGAATTATATCAATTAGCAAATAATGAAAGATTATAGTGATACTGCCGCAGATACAATCTCAGGGAAGATCTTGGCATAATTGCTTCATTAATTGGCTGCTTAACCTATCAATCATGGTAAAGGAGTTTTAAATATTGATCATATCATTTATATGCCGAATGATTCATTCAAGCGTGGCTTGATTTTTTTGGCGGGTAATCAAAAGTAAATCGCTATCGTGACCGGGAAGGTTTTAATAATAGCCAAAAATAATGCATGCAAGTATTTTAAATCTATTTTGAAACTCGCGCCTTAATGTATCGCAATCGGAGATGGGCTCGGGTCATGTTACTTATGTCATTGTGAAATCGTCGATCACTGATGGTGATATACCTTATCGCATTAGGAGATTTAAAGGTATCATAAACATGCACTGCGCTACACCTTCTGATTGCTGATAGCGATATCGCATCGGAGAAATAGGGGATGTTCTTTTATTATACTCGCTATTTGCCTTTCCTGACATCCGATAGTTGTTTTCTTTTTGGATCAGTGTAAGTCAATGGGTGCATGCATTATGTTTTCTTTGTTGTTGCGATATGCAATCTTGTGATCGCTTTATTGCAATAATAAATAATTTTACATTTATTCATAAGACCGATTTCATTATAGTTCAAAAGGTTTATAATATAACATTTCGAATGGACCTTTTGATGAAGGATTTTCTAATGATGAGTTGATATCAATTTATTCACACATCTATGTTTAAAAGGGACCCATTTCATATTATAGTTAGAAAGGAAAATTTTATGAAATGGGGGGTTGTTGTACAACACAACACCTACTCAAGAAATTGAATTCTTGAATGGAACGAGGAAAAACAAATAACTTTATTGAAAAATTGAATTTCTTGTATGGAACAAGGAACTTTAAGAAACTGGTAGTAGGCATGGTCCAATATGTACATATCAACCCTAACAAGGAAACACATAAAATTTTAATCACCACCACCAATTCGAATTGTGTCAGAAAAACTTGGTTGCACCCGTTTTACTATTAGCTTTTCCATTAAAATTCTTAGAGCTGGAACTATTGGAAGTTGCCATTATGGAACTCATTTTGGTACTAGACACACCCTTATTTGATTACTTCAGTTTGAAGAAATCTACCAGAAGACATTCTTCAGGTAACTGGCTATAGTTAGTTTCAATCATAATATAGTTAAGTCATATCTTTCTTTGATTATGAAATTCTGGGATCTGCATTCACTATTTTTGTGTGTAAGTTGGTTCTTTTAAATAAATATATTTCATGCTGGAAACCTAATTAGGTATTCAATATTTGGTTTCGACAGAGCACAGGTCAAAATATGACAAAAAAGATGAAGGACTAAATAATCATATCGAAATGCCATAATAATAGTCAATTAATCACTGGGAGATTACATTGCTAGTTCCACTTAATTTCATGGGAAGTGAGGTGTATCGAAAATAGAAATGGTCGTGCATATTTACGGAATTTAAACGCAAAAAATTATAGCATGTGTGCTTCTCCGGGATCCTTCATGCTTGTGTCATGTCGTAAGCAACATATTTTCATTTGTTTCTCTATTTCCAAACATGTCACATTGCTTTGTGTTTGTTTTTCACAAATTTCTGAAGTTTTAACTGATCTAAAAATGCTCTACCCATATCTTACCCAGATTTAGGTCACAAAATTTTAAAATAAGTGCATATCCCATGTAGGGGAAGGATTTCTTGGGTGAAGAAAAATATACACTAGGTCAAACAATAGAAGAGATGGAAAGCATCATAGACTCGTTTATAAAGAAACGTAAAGAAGACCTAAATGTTCCTGAAACATGACTAGCGATGTAATTTTGAGAACTTAAAGATAACACCTAAATTGAGAAAATCGACATATCAGAAAATTGCATTAAATTCCTTTACATAGTTTTCAATTCTCGCAATCCTCGGTAATGTCAGTTGAGATGGCTTTCTATTTTGCCAAAAGAACCTTTATACAAAAACATTTTAAATCACAATCAATGTTCTACGAGATTCCAAAAGTACGTAAACCTCACTGGAAGGATCATAATAGAAAGAAATTATGATCGACTTCCATATATTTAGAGAGTCAAAATCCAAACACCTACAAACTATTCATCCATTTCTTATTACAAAGCCAAATCTCTTGTTCCCTTTAGCTGTTGATGGATTAGGAATTTAGAAAATGAATCCATTAATTTTTCAAAAATTCAAGATCACAACAGCAAAAATTGGTCAAAGATCTTTGATTTTTTCTCAAAAGATGGGCGTAGGAGGCAAAATCCTATAAAATCAAATTCAGATAGACGTTCTCTAGAAAGAATGGTAATGACAACAGTTCCACATGTGTTGCCCCAATAGCAAAAGATACATTTCCAAAGTGAACATAATATTTCCGAGTCCAATTTCACCAGTAAATGATTCCATGGAGAAAATAAAATAGCCTGTATGAAAGCCAATTAAAAGGCCCACATATTGCAATGCATCAATGTGCATCCAAGCACACAAACGGATTGCTTAAAAAGGGGATTTGAGCCATCTATTATCAATGAGGTTAAAATTTCCTTTATCATCTTTTTGAAACCGACAAGATTCACCATTTTGCAAGCAATCCATAGAATTGCTTAGCTTATGCCATTGTTGTAGCAACACTTCTTGTGCCCAAATCTATGAACCTGTCCTTGTTGATCACCTATTCCATAGGCTGCAACATGTACATCATAACATCGTAATGGCCAGAAAGTGCCGCATAAAGTGCTTTATTGGTACCATTTGCATAATTATATTCTTCTATAGCTCTAAAAATATGATTGGAAGAATGGGAATACGAATTTCTGGTAGTCTCTCGTGTGGTGGATTTTTTTTCTTTCTAGTGAGAAAATGACAAATCTGCCTACTAAGACACCTTCATTGCGTTGGGTTCATGCCATTTCAAGGATGATAATTTACTGTGCTACATGCACTCAATTCCAAGCATCATGAGTATGTCTACCTATATTCTTTGGAGAATCAATATATTTGTGCATCATTATATAAGTGTAGCAAGCTAAAAGCATGGAGATCTCTTAGGCAATGACTTTTTAAAAGAATTAAAGAAAGTAAATGATTATTACAAGTGATTTTTTTTTTTTTTATGACCATGTTGAGTGAGTTGTATCTTCAAATGGTTATATTTTCTAGCTATTTTAATGTTGGAGGCTCTTTTAAACTCGTGTTGTGTGTTTTGTACAAATTACAAGGATTATTGTTTGCCACAATCTGGGAGTTACTTTGTAAGCCTTTGCCTTTTGAGGCTAGGTTTAGGACGAATTGTAGCAATTGTTTCCTTCACTGGGGAGTAGTTTGGAATTTGTATCCCATGATCATAATCTTTCTCATTCATTTGCATTGTTTTTATCTGAAGTGTTGGAGCTACTAAAGCAATTGGGGTGAGCCTTGGATAGGGTAGAGATAAAATATTTATTCCTCTAATACTAGAATGTAGTAGATATCTAAAAAAACTATTCATGCATGTATGGGCCCATAGGTCTCAAGGGATCAACATGGCTCTGATACCAAGTGTAGGGACCATCCCTATTTTTTTTTTCTTTTGAACAAACTAAAAATACCACCATAAGGAAATAGTGTTGGGAAGTAAAACATTATTGAGCATTATATAAAAATTTTCTGAATTTCACTTCACTGAAAATATCACCAAATTTACATATTATTAACTAAAACCATTTTGAAGTCATGCAAAATAATATTATAACAAGATAGGTATCGTTCACTAGAAGATGAGATTCAAACTTGACTTGCTGCTATTTTCCCTCCTTTGTTGTCGGCCGCCTCCAAGTGTGAATGCCGACGTGCTTAATTTGAATGCAATGACCAACCGATTGACCTCCCAACTTACTCCTTGGGTACTATCCTTTCCCGCGGACCCCCGAAATGCAATGGAGTTGTACAATGGAAGAATGTAATAGATGGTAGAGGAGAGCAGTCTTTGGCTCAAGAGTCCCCTCTCTAAAGTCCTCTACCTCACCAAACTCACTATAGCTCATAGTCACTACTCTAACATAATTTCATCCATCCAACCATAGGGTAAAGAAAATGTGTCTTCTCCCATGGTCTGCCCCTTCTTTTATAGGAGTCCTCATAGATGACACCTGGGATTTCATGCATAATTAATTATTTTTGATAATTCAATAGGTTGATTATTCACCCACCCATGTGTCACTCTCTCATCAAGGGTATCCAAAATTATCTACTTAAATTTTAATTTAAAACTAATATTTTTCCTCACCTCAACAAGATTCCTATTTCTTCTCTTAGTAGTCTCTTGATCCCCCTTTTTACTGCTTAATTTGTGTTCATTACTAAAGCTAATTAACAAGTGAAGATTTTTCCCCTATCTACTCCCTAATCTAACTCAAGTTGTCTCTTAGATATATATTCTTATGTTGGTTGTTGCCACATGGAGGTTTTCTAATTTCTCTAAAATTTAATTTATTAATCTTATTTTAATTCATCCTCCTCTTCTCTTAATTAGGTTTAACTATTTTAGGATTAATATTTATCCTTACATATATGTCTCTCTTTCCCCTTTTTACCTAATTAAACTACATTATCTACCTAATATTTTCCAACATGGGAAAGGTAGAGTTTTTAAGGTAAAATATTTTATTTCTTCCTATGAACCTCTTAACCCAAGTTTTATTCTTCATTTAGTTACCTCAATTTCTAACATAATTTACCCTTAATTCGAATTTACCTGGTTTTCATATCTTGATTATATTTATTAATTAATTTATTTTTAATGATTCCAAGGGTGCCAAGTTTGGTCGTTCCCTTCAAGAACTTCCCTTGAATTTCCAAGGGTGTCACGCCTAACAGTTTATTTGTGATGCCAAGGGTGCCAAGTATGCCATGCCCTTCAAGAAATTCCCTTGAAGTTCCAAGGGTGCCATGCCTAATAGTTTATTTGTGATGCCAAGGGTGCCAAGTTGGTCGTGCCCTTCAATAAATTTCCTTGAAGTTCCAAGGGTGCCACACCACTTGCACTTCAAACATTTAGTGCCTACGAGGGGAAAGTATAGGTGCAATGATAGAGACCACTATCATCTCTTATGTTGCATACTATAGTGAGGCTAATGGTGTTAGGGATCATGGAATATGCCTTCATGCACTCCCCCCTGTAAAATCCTCATGAGCAACCCAACTTTGGGATCTACCCTCATGACATTGTGATCTTCAAGGTGAACATGTTTCATCCTTTCTAGCCCAAGTCATGGTTGGAGTGCTAGTGGGTGAGATCAAGGACACTACCTTACCCCTCCCATGCACTTCCATCCAATTGTACAACACCATCACCCATATGTGAGTCATTCTACCAAGCAACTAATTTGTGCTTGCAACCACTAACATATCATCAGAATATAGATAAACATATATGGCAGGTTTCAAAATTGACTTAGAATTTCAAAATAAAATGATATAAATTTTCATCAAACTAGGTGTTGTCAACTTGTCATATGCGAGTGCCTCTGGTGGTTTCCTGCCATACTCAATAATCATTAGTAACAAGGTTTCTTAGTCTTATTCATTGTCCTAATAGCATCATCAATGTTACCTAGTCATTTACACCATTGTTCATTGTGAACCACAACGAAATCAAGTAGGTAACATAGGGGACACATCCATCATGTTTGTCATCATCATAACATCAATTGAAACATACATATTGATCAAAGCTATCAACATCATAACGTCAATAGAAAAATACATATCCATCAAGGATACCATCATCATGATACCAATAGAGCGCATACATATCCTTTACTGCTATCATCATCATAAATTCAATAGAGACCAGACATAACAATTTATGGTACAATCATCATAGTATCAATAAATAACATGCATAACCATTAATGCAACAATCATCATAATACCAATAGATAACATACATAACCATTAATGCTATCTTGATCATAATATACATAAACATCATAACCAATAATATCACAACCACTAATAATAGAGTCATGTGTCTAGATCCTCAACCTAAGGTCCTCAAGGAATAAATTATGGGACTTAGGGCTAAATAAATGTTAATTTCATAATATTGTTAGTCGACTATAGCGGTGCACTGCAATTATTTTATTTAGTAGTTATTAAAAAACAATTGAAGGTTAACACAAAACTTGAACATTAATTAATGTTTCAATTGAATATATTAATAGTATTTTTATTTAGCTTTAAATTTTAATCCTATCTCCTTTGGGGCATATAAATATGGGGATGGGGTGTACTATTAAGTCACTTTGTGATTTGAGGGTCACTCATTTGAAATTATATGGGGAAAATTCTAGCCATGTTAAGGGTTGGTCTCGCCGAGGTTGCGTAGGATCCCCACGTGATTTTGTTAGCTTAAACGCCCCTGGGTTGTGGTTTCTCAAGCTACAGGTCAAGACTGATTTAATCTCTAGAGAGCTTGGACAACTTGAAATAATAATAATAATAATAATAACAACAAGAATAATAATGTTTGATTATTTTACATTTTAAAGATTTTAGTTAGAATTCAATGAAATAATTTTTTTATTACAACATAATTTTTTCAAGTTTAAAATGCATTCTTGAATATATAAATGGATTTAATGTGTTGAAAAACCACGGGAAGTTCGGTTGTGGAGAGTTCTTATCATAGAAATGGGATTCCAATAAATCCCTGATAGATTTCAGGCAAATTTTCTTGGAAAATATGTACAAAAAAACTCCAAAACATAGAATAGGTAGACCACTATAATTTGAAGCTTCTCTATAGACTTTCGAACTTACCTATTTTATACAAAATAATTTGAAAGTAAAAAATTACAAATATGTTTTGATTGATGTGGAGAAAGAAAAGCAGACAACCCATTATCTATATAAGATGAAGATCATGACATTGGAATTGAATATTATTTATTTTTTTTAATTATGTAACTAGGCTATGGCCAAGATTGTAGAAGGTTGGTTGAGTTTGGATGCTCCTTAGGATAGTTTACTTTCTTAATAGTGGCTTCCATCTTGAATTCCTCCCTATGAGGTTTGAACATGAGACACCCAACACAAACCAAATAGTCTACACCTTATGGGTATTCGAATTGAGTATATTAAAAACATTATCATAAAAGATAATGGAATATTATTAAACAAATTATAAGAGTATATTTGACTTCTACCATGGGTGTTTGGATTTCACTTGATTTGTTATGATGGTTGCAAGAAATTCTATGTACGATAATAATGATAAGTCCCACATATTTTAGCTAGTATGTATTCAAGAAAAATTAGAACATCATGAAATCCATTTCATTGGATAAGGATAGAAGATTTTATATAAAGTTGAAGAAGTGTAGAAATTATGACCTTGTTGCTAAAATTTTTTAACACATATTGTTTAAAGAATTAGTCGCCATAGGGATCATCACATACTCCATGGTTTCTTTTGATTTTGTAAAGAGACAAAGAGCATGATAAATTTTCTTGTTAGTCCTTGCCCCTTTGCAGCTACAGGGACTATTGTAATAATTTTTTTAAGTGCTTATTAGTTCAACACTGAAGCCAATGAAGACTTTTTTGTTTTAAACAAACTTTTCCTTCATATTAAAGAACTCATAATTTCCATGGATTACAAAATACCTTTTCTATCCAATGGAAATTTTTTACATCTTATTCGACCCCATATCAAGGGAATAGTGAGGATAAATTTTAGGGCATTTGAGGAAGTTCCATGTTAAACAACTAATGTTAGAATTAGTTCTAAAACATTTAATCATTGAAGATAACTTTTTCCCTTGATTCTCAAAAACATTTATATTTTCTTTTTTGGGAAGACACTTATCATTTTATGGGGAACACTTGTATTTTGGATAGAAAACATGTTGCGAGCATGAGGATCCTTGAGTCACCATGTCGTGTGGTTTTTTTCTTCCACCATGAAGGTCTTTGTCTTCGTTGTTACTAAAGTAAATTGATAGCCTCATAACTCAACTCCCATTTCCAGAGTAAACTTCCCAAGCTCCTGGTTATTCTTACCATTGTGTAGCAAGGATTTCATCAACTCCTTGAATGCGCTCAAGGAACACACATCAGTTGAAGCCTCATTAAAAATTTTAATTATAATTCAAGCTAGTCAAAACTCAGCTCCTTGTTTCCAGAGTAAACTTCCAAAGCTTCTCATTACTCTTTCCATTTTGTACCAGGGATTTCATCAAATTCCAAAATGCATTCAAAGGAAATTCATGAACCAATGCCTCCTTAGAAAACATTTCCAGAGTAAATTTCCAGCCTCTTTAGAATGCCTCCTTAGAAATGTAGCTAGAGCAATCTATGTTGACTTTTATTCACAAAACATAACAAAAACGTTGTTTTTATGTATGTATAAGCTCTCTTCAAAATTTTATCATTTTAAAAGGGATATTTTGACATTTTAAATTTAAATTTTTTCAAATCACGAATAGTTGAATTATGTCAAATTTGGTATTCATTAATTGCGTGAAAGTATTGTTTTCAGTAGTGAAGGAGACATAGAAGAAAAAGCGAGAAAATTACCTAACTAGGTTGAACCAGGCTGAAGAAATATGCAAAATTCTTTGCCTGATCCCATAGGTTATATTCTAGGAAAAAACCTTGGAAGCATATGCACCATCCTCCCATAGCCAAGTTACAAGAGAAGTTTAGTCCCGTTCATTTAAATTTCATTTGATACAACTAACTCTAGTTGTGGTAGATAAGTTTTCTTGGCTAGCTCTTTACAACTTGGCTCAGTAGCTATTGTTATATACTCAATCGTCATGATTGATTATAGGGTGGGTTATCTAAACATCCTATTTAGCCCAAAAAAGATTTAGACTTCTCCTACTTCCATGTAATAAGGAATCCTTCAACATTAAAGAACATTATTACACTCTCTCCTCCCATATTATATTATTAGCTAGAAATGTGTTAAGATCCTATATGCTTACAACCAAGGGAAACGAAGCAATGCAAGTGATTTTATCATGCTTTAGTTTAACTAACATTAGAGCTCCCTCTTCCAACTTTCAAGTGCCATGTCGAAGACAGGTTGTTGTTATCATGCACCTACTAAGCTCTTAAACGACCCCACTGTTCACATTCCCTTCACGTATTTTTCAGTACTGTGTTGAGGTGGATGGTAAATATTGATCTATCATGAATCTAATGGCAGGGAATAATCCTTATAACCATAACCTATCAAGGGTTTTTCCAAGATAGAGAGTTTTTGTTCCATCTAGTCTAGCTCTGAAAATATGCTCTGGCAACCTGATAGTTAGATTTTCCATTTCAAGGTTCATGGAGTGCTTGCATCTCATCGTACATTCACCATGAAAAATGATAATACTTTCACACATGATTTTGATACAAATTTCTCTAATTTTCTTAGGGTAATTAGCATGATAAATTCTGACTTTGGTTTCCCTTATTTTTTCGTGTTAAGCGCTCTATGTCTGGTGACTCTGGCCATTTGCACATGTTGGGTTTAAGAGTCCTCAGCTTGTGTGAACCATTGTATCTACAAGTATGAATATTTCCACATGTCCCCCTCAGATTCCCTTCATCCTAGACTAATTTGTGAACAATAACCCTAATTATTCCTAGTATGACTTTGCCCCTGTTGATATGGTTGGGTAGTGGGAAATTTTTGAGAAAACGAGTTTTTTTTTTTTTTTCATTTAGTCTCACCTCTAATCATTATTACTAGCATTCAAGCACCTGGGTCAATTGATCATTGAATCCATGGCCCATTGGGTGGTTAATTTCTATTTCTACAGGTAAGGTGAGGCTTCACTTGGTAAAACCTACCCTGGATCGAATAACGACTTAGGTAAGTTGATCATGAAGCATTCCTTAAAGGCTCTCATTTTTCTTATTTATTTTACCAGGTTATAAATCCTTAATAAGCTCGACATCACTTATTTCTTAAAGGTTTCAATAGTAAATGTATTATTATTTAGGTTTTATTCTTGGTTTCTTTTCTTTATGGATATAACAATTTGCGTTCTCTCGATGAGGGTGTGAAGTGATCTTGTATCTAATTCTAATGTCCATATCAAACTTTTTGTAGGAATCAACATCTAAGGTCTTCAGGCTTCAGGTACCAATTCATCCTATGTGGTTTTGATTTTTTTTTCCTATTTAAACGTGATATAAGTTTCTAATACTTTGGGACTAACGACCTCAAACTACATTCCTACCTATAGGTAACACTTAGTTTGGTCAATTTGGATTCGTGTTCATCTGACAAGATTCCTCAACTAATATTCGCTCGCCCTTAATACAGGTTGGTCTCTATGGGGTCCTATTACTAGTTATGATGTAGATGTTGTAATTCCCCTATGTTTCTATGTAAATATATTTTGTTTCTAGATTGAACTATATTTATTTGTGATGCATAGAAATCCATGGTGAAATTGGCTTAAAATAAAGTATGATGTTGTAATAAATAAATTTTGTTAATGAAAAGGAAAACTAGAAATTACCTGGGAAAGAAAGACTAGAGTTAAAGATATTATTGCAACGATTTAGAGACTGAGGTTAATAGATAAGGTCGAGATAATAATCCCTTAAAACAATCCTAAAAATCCATATGGGTTGATTATCAATATTTAATATGGTGGAATTGAAAATCTCTTAAATCAATGAGTTGCAGAAAAACAATGAGAAAAGGGTGGGTGAAAGCGTCGCGGGATAGAAAGGCAGGCCTTAAAGGAAAAAAGAAAAATAAAAAACAAAGCCTACATTGGTGGGTTGGTAGACCTTGAAATGTTGGAGGCCGCTTAGGAAAAATATGCTAGGTAAGTAAAGGCTTAAGATACCTTTCCTGGAACCAAAATTGGTTGTTGATTCCCAGGCAAGCGTATCTCAACTCTCAGGGAACTGGTGGATCAGTTCATGGTTGGGAGAATAGCGTGATTTTCCCAAGGATAGTTCCAGTAGTGAACATGGTTAGGTACACTTACTTGTGTTTGAATTCAGAATGTATTTTATAACATCTGTTATATTAAATTCTGAATGTATTATGGAACATATGATATGTTGAGTTTTGAATGTATTTTGTTTCTATGTGGAAATATTATGATGCTTTCTTCTCAAAGTATACTAGTTTTAGGGGTGGTATACCTTAGCTGTAAAGTTATAATTGTGTACAGTATAGGTTATTGGAATTTTTGCACCTACATGGGTAAGGTAATTATGTAATAATGAACATGCACTTGACATTTAAAATAACAATTATTATACAAATTATGAACATTAACTAGTTACGAATATATGGTCTAGGAAATTAATATATGCAGAATAACATATGAAGAAAATTGTGAATAGTGTGTGAAACTTATATATTGAAATAGTAGTATATTTTGGTGTATTTCCTTAACTCTCTAGTGAGTACAATATTTCCGTGTGCACATGGGTTAATATAAAGGTGGAAAAGAATATTCCACATTTTTTTCTTGAATTGATAAGTCATTGTGGGTAACTAAGAAATCATTGATGATATGTGGTAAAGAGGAATCAATAGATATACAAGCTAACAAAGATTCAAAATTTTGGTATATGAAATAGGTTCAATATTTTATGCTTAAAGTATCTAAGGGTAACTTATCCATAAGTGAGTGATACCATTCAATTATTCATTATTCCTTAATATAACCGAAGTGTCAATTTCCTCTTTCAACTTATAAAAAGAGGTTACTCATTAAAGTGGAGTCAAAATCATCTAGAAGAGTAAAGAAGTAGTTATGAATTCAGAGTGGAAGCGATGAAGGAATATTTAGACACATTAATGGGATTCATTAAGAGATGTTTTACACTTCAATAAGGAATAAAAAACTAATTGTAGCAATGCCCCTTAAAGGTGTCCACACAGAGAAACTAGTTAAATTACAAGTAATGGTACCTCACAATGATAGATATTAATATTACACCAAAACTTAGATTCATCAAAATGAAAAAGGAAAAAATGCTAGCCGAGGAGGGAAAATTCAAATAGAGGTTACTGGGACACAAACCCATGAGGATAGCTACAAATAAACTATAATAAGACCCTTCCATTTCCTTATCTAATATAGAACCATAAAAATTAATGGGATAATGGTGCATATATGCAAAGAAAGCCAAGAAAAAGAAAAGGAAATTAGATACATTACTAACCACCACTTTAATAAGTTACAACAAATGAAGGAAAGAAAGTAGCACCATTTCCTAGTTAAATTCGGAACACATATATACATAAAACTATAGTACTCGCTAGATACACATAAATTAAATACTAGAGCGAATGAATGGAGAGAAATTCTAGGGATAAATAGTAAATATTTTACAATCTAGGGAATAGGTAACCACCTAAATATAGTGAGGAAAGTATGAAACATGTTCAAGCAATGAAACAAGAGTTTAATGAAATATTTCTTAAGAGGGAAATCTTGAGCCAAGATCATCAAATAGTTGGAGGGCTATACCCTCTTACATATGTATATATCTATATACATTAATTGTGGGAGTTTTGAGGTCTAAAATGGGCCTCCTAAGGACATTTTTAAATAATAGTGGAAAAAATAAAACAACATTAGATTACATAATCAAAATTTAGAGGGAAAAAAGAAAAAACTATTTTTCAACTCGTATTTTCAATTTATCTCCCTATGGGTTTACTCAAATTTCGAGAAACAACACTCCCACGATGCAAAATTTGATTCCTCATCCAAGGATTACCCATGTTTTATACTTTCAATGGACCGTGCTACATGAAAAATGAGAAATACATGAAAAATGTGATTGCAATCATGTTTTTTCATGTATTTCTTATTTTGCGTGTCACATGGTCCATCAAAAGTATGCAACATGCTTACTCCTTTGATGAGGACTTAAATTTTACATCCAATGAGTACTCCTGCTCAAAATTTGAGTAAAACCTTAGGGAGATAAGTTTGAAATAAGAGTTGAAAAAGTAGTTTTATTATTTTATTACTTTTTAATCCTTTTACTCATCTTGAATCGTATTGGTTCTTATAAAGTTTATTTTGGTTTTACATTTTTCTTAGGAGGTCCATTTTATACCTCAAAATTCCCCTAATGCAACTATTTTCCAAGAAAATGTGGCAATATTAATTACACAAAATCCTAAGTTGTGGTCTGTATGGAATATCCAATAGTGGCCATTAACAAGAGAAATTCAAAATGAGAGAGAAACATAAAAAAATTATTTTTAGACTCGAGTGACATCTCTGCAAAGAAAAAGTATTAAAATGAATGACCTTGGTGTGAATAGAAGAGGTTAGCAAGTGGGAGATCCAACTTGACCATCACATAGCCTCTAAAAGAAGAACACAAGGAGCTACAAAGGTCGAAATATCCTAAAAATTACAGAGGAGGACAATTAGAACCCTATGGTAGGGATATGAAACAAAAATAAACAAAATAATCATTCACATAGTGGTGTGATCATGTACTTGTAGAAGAAGGAAAAAACATGGCACTTTGTACCTGAAAAGAAAGAATCAAATATATAGGGGAGGTAAGTTAGGAGCACAACCAAGACTAGATTCATGGTATAATACCAAAATATATTCAAGGGTGTCAAACTTGCTAACACTCAAAAGAGATTTGGTATCACAAATTTTGGCTAAAGCGAATTTCATGGTAAGGAAAACACCATAAAAGTACCCTAACATCCTATCTATTATTTCTCGTACAAATAGTAGGCAAGCCAGGGGAGGACCCTATCATGGAAACCTTGAAGGTTCAAGTAGACGTTACACATAACCACACTAGAAACAACTTGTTAAAGAGCAAAGAAAATTATAACAGAGATAAGTATTGTGGAAAGAAGCATACCAACCTGGGAAGAAACGACCATAGTTGAATGAAGGACCTACCCTTGAAAACCCTTGTGATAAGGTCCAAAATTAGTGAATGCACAGTAATGAGGCTGACCTATTAAACATGTTGCAATTAGAAATTTTGGGTAAGTCAGGGTTCCAATAGATAAAAATTACAACCTTTGTGCATGAATAACACAAAATTAAACTTAGAGACACTCTGCCATTGTTAGGTCCCTGTACTACTAGCATAACCCCTTACTTTTATTAGTGCAACCCCCTTGTTATATTGCTGTTCCCATATAGTTCCCATGTTGTTATTATTGTACCCCATAGAAGCCCACTATTGTTTTTCTTGTGCCCCTACACTAGTATTGTTATGTACGCTCTAATTGTATTGGGACTGCTTCGACTCCTATCTATAGAAAGGAGGTCATGTCATTTGTATCATCCAATAATTGTTCATTTGTGTAATGTAAAGTAGGTTCCCCCTTGAAGAGGCTAATTTCTAAGGTGTTGATCTATATTTTCTATCTTCTTGTGAGCAAGTTTCATAACATTTGGTATCAGAGCTTTGGATTCTAGGGTTTCGTTGCTCCAAACAGGTCATCATGGAATTTTCACTAAAAAACAATTTCTGCGATGTTTCAAAAGATAAAACACAAACCCATTTGAGTGGCAATCTCATTGAACCTCGGGTCTGAATTTTAAATTTTGTTACGCTATATTTTCGGAGATATGATCTGAGGAAGTTAGAGTTTTTGCAATCTCAGAATTCCATCTCAAATAGGACATCATGGAAATTTCACTATAATTTGTTGTCTACAAACATTTAGATTCTAAAATTAAAACCCATTTTAATTGAAATCGTAGTGAAGCGCGGGCCCAAATTTTAGATCGTGTTTCACTATATATTTGGAGATACAGTCCAAGACATTTAGGCATTTAGGAATATCCCAAATTACATCCCAAACAGGTGACCTTGGGAAAATCCTAATAACATTCCTTCTGAATATCAGATTGAAGTTTCGTCAGAGGTTATAGAAAGAGGATAGACTATAGATTTTGGTGTATTTGTTTCAAGTCCAAAGGTCTAAAAAATGAAACGTGGCACTTCGTACAAGTTTTATCTTTTGAAAAGGTATGTAATTAGGTCATATTGGGATATTGTGCATAAATATTTCATGGGAATCCAATTTCGATCAGACTGGTGGCATTGGAAGGAGGACATAGAGGGCTAATGTAGGTTGTAACTTCAAAAATATGAGATCTAAAGTTACAGAGTTACATCCGTTTCAAAAGCGATCTCCTAAAATCAAGAAAATGTGATATGAGGAAGTTTGATGGCAAGGATCTAGTAAATTGGATACCAAGGAAAATTTTAAGGATGGAAATTTTTCTTGAAGTTTAGAAACATTGGCGAATCTCATTAATCCCTAATATGCAAAGTATAAAATATTTATTGATATATTTGTAAAATTATTCAAATTTATAATGATTTTATATATAGTCTCTATATAATGTTGGCGATTTTAAGGTTAAAATAATTTTATATTCTAAAATTTGGGGCGACACCTTTTATAAAAATGGAAATTAGCGAATCTTTTTGTGGAAAAATCATGGAAAATTAGCCCACTGGGCGAACATTAGCCCCTAAAATTTTCCATGTTGGATACTATAGATGGAGCAATATTTTGATCTGCATGGGGTGCAACTGTAACAAAAGGTATGTATTGCATCTTTATATTCAGAGCCAAATCAATTTTTATGGTATGAATGGATTTTTTCTCATAAGCCACTTGTCACATGGTCAATTTTCATGGAGGAAATGATAGCACATTATGAGGATACAAAGAGAAACAACTTCTTTAGCCAATTAATAAATATCAAATGAAAGGGTTAAATGGCAGACCACATTGAGGACTTTTAAAAATTGAATATAAGGGTAAATAATATTCCATAGAAGCAAATAATTGATGTCTTCATATGGAGTTTAAAGGATAACATTCAACATGAGGTTCATATTTGGGAACCTAATTCATTGGAGAAGGCATTTGAGTTGGCAAGAAAAACTGAAAATGGAATTATGGAAACAAGGAATCCCACCAATCACAACTATAAATATGGGGAAGAACTTACCTGTTGAATGTTCCACATGCGAGGACAATAATTTTATACATAACCATCCAGAACTACTCAAGCGTTGAGGACAACACTTTTTGAAGGAGAGGGGCATGTTAGGTCCCTATACTACTAGAGTAACCCTTTATTGTTATTAGTGCAACCCCCTTATTATATTGTTGTGCCCATATAGTCCCCATGTTGTTATTATTGCACCCCATAGAAGTCCACTATTGTTATTATTGTGCCCCTACAATGGTATTGTTATGTAGGGTTTGATTGTATTAGGGCCACTTAGACTCCTATATATAGAAAGGAGGTCATGTCATTTGTATGATCCAAGAGTTATTCATTTGTGTAATGTAGATGAGGTTGTCCCCTCAAAGAGGATGATTTCTAAGGCGTTGATATATATTTTCTATCTTTTTGTGAGCTGGTTTCATAACAACCATCCTAATAAAATGACCCCGCTCACTAACTACTAGGGGTTGCATTGAGGCGAGGAAGCATTAGAATTTCCAGTATTTTCTGAGATGATGAACATCTGGCTACAAGTAGGTTGTTGTATAAGAAGGCCCCTCCATGAACAAGACTCACCTTGCCAACATTGAGGAATTGGAAAACCAAATGTGACTGAGGGAGGGTTTTGGTGCAAATCTAGGGCATGGTATTGAGGCTTCCATTATTCAATTGGGAGAAACCATCATAGTCATTCATTTTTTGCATGCGGCCTATAGGTACAAAAATCACGTGAATACTAGTTGAAACCACACAACCTAGAAAAGGTGGTATGTGTCTCCTAAGATTGAGATAGGCTGATGAATTGGGTTAGGGAAACTAGTGGTCATTGTGGAGGTCACTATAGTCATTTCGAAGGTCGAGTCAGATTAAAAAAAATATTGTATCAATTAACATATGAACCCTTGATTATTATAATGGTTAATATGCCATCTATTTGTGGGTAGTGAGTGACTTAAGTAGATATTGTCAACGTGAAGCTAGGTCAAATACATGTAAATTAATTTCCAAGGTAAGGTAGTAATATATTATATATATATATATATATATATATATATATATATATATATATATTATATTATATATATATATATATAATATATATTATATTAGATATATATAGTATATATAGTTTCCACCACCAAGGAAGGGGCGACCCGTTACCTTCCATGAAATGTAACTAGCATGCTAGAACAAAACAAAAATGGTAAAACTACAAGTTATAAACCTTAGTAATAAATAAAAGTTTTGGTGAAAGGTGTAAGAGTCAAATTCTATATATAGTTAAATGTTGAAAGAACAATTATTATTTAGTTCTTGGTAAGTTAGATGAAACAATATATATATACAGAAACTTGTGAATGTAGCACACATAATATGGTGTTTTATAGCGCATGCAAATCTTGATGTATCCATTGCATATTCTAAGAATTGTGTTTATAAAAAAAAAAATGGTTGAGATAGCTAGGTACATGACAAGTGGTGTGTGAGCCTCAATTTTAGCACTAGGCTTGGAAAGGACATCATATACTAATACAATTTGAGTATAAATGTAATTATGAATACTGATAACAAATTGTATTACTTTATAAGGTACAAAGTGAAGTAGACCGCTACAAATGGAAAAAGATTTCCCTCCAACCATAACAGTTGGTGAATAATTATATGTGGAAATGGGTAATGAAAGTACCCCAGAAACTTCTCAATTTATGGATGTCATCCATAATCTGCAACAAGAGTTAAATTATCTCAGAAATAAGAATTAATAATGGTTAAAGGCTAGTGAGGAACATAAGAGGATGATAAGAGAATTGATTGAAAAATCTAGCCATAGATGCATAGATATTGACGAGCTAAAGAGGAAAAAGGTGGAAGTAGAATTAGAGAAGTCTAAAAGTGGAGGATAGTTTAGGAAAATCAAACCCCCTACTTTTGATGGGGAAATCGAAGAATATGCAAAATAATGACTTCTTAACATGATAAAATATTTTAAGGTATACTAGTACAAGAGTAATTTGAAGGCCATAGTAGCTATTTACTGGCTACAAGGCAAGTCTACTTTCTAGTCAGAAGAGGCCAAAAGTGTATACCATTTGGAAGAAAGCACCGTTTCTTGTGAGGAATTCCAGATACATCTTAAGCCTCTATACCCAAGTGAGTGGGACTATGGTGATCATGCTAAGGAATTCCATGAATTAAGGTTGGTACAACTAACTACAGATGAGCTTGTAGAAAAATATATAAACTTATTATGGTATGTTCCCTATATTAAAGAAGAAAAAGCCAAGGTACAACTATTTTTCAACTGTTTACTAGCACCTTACAAATAACGGATTGAGTCTGCAAATCATAAGTCAATGGATGAGGTGGTAAGAAAAGCTAGATTATGCTACCAATAATTCAAAAATAGAAGTGAATGTTTAAAACCATGGCAAAGTAACGACAAAATCAAGTCTAGAATGAATATAAAATGACGAAAACATCCTTATCTTAATTGTTTTTGAAAGGATCATCAGAGGAAGAAATTGACTAAGGGAAATGTAAATCATCATGGATAGTCTTACACTGGGTCAACGCCCATGGAGCTGAAAAAAAAGAGTAGTGGGGTTAAGGAAAGAGAACAACTGAATTGTTGGGGTTGTGGCGAACCAGACTTATAAAGGGATTGTCTACACATTTCGTGATATATTTATAATATTCAAGTAGTCCATGAAGCAACGATTGCGAATGATGTTGCGAGAAATATTCCCAAGATCAGTGTGGCACTAGAAGACAGCATAGCTAAGCATCAATCTACTATGATGGAGATTTAAGGTATTATTCTAACTAATACGTTTTTGTTTTAATTGATTCAGGGGTGAGTTTGAGTTACATTAGTCCCCATATTGTGGAAAAGGTAAACTAAAATATGAAAAATTCAAGAATACATGGTTGGTAGAGTTAGCAACTGGTACCAAAAGAAAGGTAACAAGTCAAATAAGATAATGTGTCATTGAATTAAATGGTTGCCCCACATAAGTGGATTTAAACATTCTCCCTCAAGGATCCTATGATATATTAATAGGCATGAACTAGCTAGAGAAATAGGGAGATGTTATAAACTATTTGGAGAAAACAATGAGTTGTATGGGTCAAGATGAGAAAACTAGATTAATTAGAGGTAAACCAAGACCAATATCAGTCCAGTAAATTTCATCTTTACAATTGAGAAAAAATGCAAGAAAAGGATGTTAGATATACATGGTGGAAGTGGAAACAAATGAACAAAAAACTAGAAAGGAAAATTGACGGACACTATCAGTCAACAGTGAGTTCCAAGATGATTTTCCAGATGAAACCCCATGGTTACCTCCCCGTAGAGACATAGATTTCTCCAATGATTTAGTACCAGTTACAACCTTAGTGTCTATAGCTCCTTACCGGAGCATACCATAGTTATTGGAACTAAAAATTTGATTATAGGAACTGTTAAACAAAGGTTACATCAACCCCAATGCCTCACCATGGGGGGGCCATGTACTATTTTTCAAGAAAAAGGATGGCACATTTAAAATGTGCATTGATCATAGACAATTGAATAAGTTAACTATCAAAATTAGATACCCATTGCCTCGAATTAATGATATGTTTGATCAAGTGAGGGAACCAACTATATTTTCAAAAAATGATTTAAGGACCGACTATCACCAATTGTGGATAAAATATACATATATTCATAACACAACTTTTAGAACCATATATGGTCACTTTGAGTTTATAATGTTACCCTTTGGTCTCACTAACACAGCAACAACCTTCACGTGTTTAATGAACAATGTACTCCACAAATATCTTGATAGGTTTGTGCTAGTATTCATACATGACATTTTAGTGTATTCTAAAAATGAAGAAGAGAATAACATCTGAAATTGGTGTTACAAACTTTAAGGGAACATCAACTATACACAAAACTCAGAAAATGTGTTTTTTAGAAAGACATAATACAATATTTAGGTCGTGTCATTTCCAAGGAGGGGCTATCTGTTGATCATGAAAAGCTTAGGGCTATTATGAGTTGGCCCATATGTAAGGATGTGTCAGTAGTTCACTCATTTATGGGAATCACAGGATACTATCAAATATTTATAGAAGGCTTCTCAAAATTGACTTACCCCATTATTCCCTTACAGAAGAAAGGGACAAAAGTTGAATGGATAACCAAATTCCATGAAAGTTTTGAGAAGTTAAAACAACTTTTGACAGCAGCTCCTATATTAAAAATTTCAGACCTAAGTATGGAATTCATTGTTTGTACTAATTCCTATTTGGAGGGCCTTGGGGGATTGTTGATGCACGAAAATGTAGTAGTAACCTATGAGTCTATAATACTAAAGCCACACGAAAAGAATTACTATGTGTATGATCTAGAGCTGGCAACAATGATACATGCTCTAAAAATGTGGAGGCACTATTTGTTAGGAAAAAAATTACCTTGGTTACAGATCACATCAACCTGAAATATTTTTTCAGCCAACTTGATTTAAATGCTAGACAAGCAAGGTGGCTAGCTTTCCTGAATGAGTTTGAATTCATTATTAAACAAATAAAAGGAAAATAAAACAAAATAGAAGATGCTTTAAGTAGACATGCTCATGCTTTGATGGGAGTATCATTATTGATTTTGTGGAACAAATGAAAAATTTAATGCAACAAGATCATAAATATATAGTGTTTGAACATAAATTACAACAAATGGAAGTGTTAGGATATGTTGAAAAAAAAATGTTAACCTATCGAAATAGATTACATATTCCCAATGTGAGTGTGCTAAAACAAATGATAATGGATGAATATCATAAGAAACCATATAAAGGCTATCCTGGATACCAAAATATGATAACAACATTAAGGGAAAATTTATTTTTGCCATGCATGAAGAAGGAGTTGGAAGAATACTTATAAGAATGTATAGAATGTTAACAAGTAAAGGTGGAACATTAACACCCTATTGGATTGTTGAACCTACCACTCATTACCAAATGGAAGTGGGAAGTAGATTCATTGTATTTTATTATAGTATTACCAAGGACAAAGTGATATCATGACTCTAGTATTTTATATATGTGCATACTACTTTTGGAACTGCACAGATTGCTAATATTTTCATGAAGGAATTTTTTCGACTGCATGGTGTACTAAACATGATAATGTCAGATAGAGATGCTAAATTTACCTCCAATTTTTGGAAATATTTGTTCGGGGGCATGGGAACTCAATTAAACTTCATCACAACATATCATCTTCAAACGGATGGAAAGACATAAAAAGAATAATAAAATCCTGTAGGATATGCTATGAATGTATGTCGTGGATAGGCCTACTAAATGGGAGGATTATCAACATCTAGAAATGTTTTCTTTCAACAAGAGTTACCAAACTTAAACTAGAATGAGTCCATTTGAAGCCATGTATGGCAAAAAATGTCATACACCACTCAGTTGAATTTAGCCGGGGGATAGATTAATATTGGTACCCAATGGTTTGCAAAAAATGGAATAGATCGTGTGAAAGATTAGACAAAATATCAAAACATCACAAGATAGGCAAAACAGTTACGTGTACAAGAAGAGAATTCATAAAGATTTTAACATTGGAGACCATGCTTACATAAGAGTAAAATCGAGAAAAAAATACTCTAAGAATCACGACTTGTGCAAAGTTGACACCATGATTTTGTGAGCCTTTTGAAATCATGTATAAAGATGGTCCATGAGCATATCAGTTGGCTTTGCCCGGCCATATTAAAGTTCATAATGTTTTTCATGTGTCTTTGTTAAATACGTATATTTATGATAATTCTCATGTGATTTATTGGAACTTGATACAGGTGGAACCCAAAGGAGACTTTGTCTCAGAGCCACTCCATATCTTATTTCGGAAAGAAATCTTTTTCTGTAATTGAGTTGTCGCTCGGGTTGAAGTTCAATGGAGGAAATTTACACCTGAAGAGGATACTTGAGAGAAGGAGGATACAATGAAAGAAGCTTACCCAATAATTTTCAAGAATGAACCAAAGGAATAAAAAACACTAAGGACAAAGTTATTTTAATGAGCAGGAAGATGTAATACCCCTTTGTTTCTATGTAAATATATATATTTTTTTACAATGAACTATTTTTAGTTGTGATGGCTAGAAAGCAATGGTGAACTCAACTTAAAATAAAGTATGATGATGTAATAAATGAATTTTATTAATTGAAAGGAAAACTATAAATTACTTGGAAAAGCAACATTAAAGTTAAAGATATTATTGCAAAGATCTAGAAACCAAGGTTAATGGATAAGATCAAGACAAACTTCCCTTAAATCACTCATAAAAATCCCTAGGGTTTGATTAGGAAGATTTCATATGATGGAAAAGAAAATATATTAAATCACTCGATTTTAGAAAAACATTGAGAAAAACGTGTGATAAAGTCTGATGAGAGAGAAAGGCGAGGTTTAAAGGAAAAAAGAAAAGAACAAAAAAAAGCTTAGGTTAGTGGGTTAGTAGACCCTGAAAAGAGGGATGTTGCTTAGGAAAACTTTGCTAGGGAGATAAAGGCTTAAAATACGTTTTCAAGAGTCACAAGAGGTTCCTCATACCTAAGAAAGTGTATCTCGACTCAGGGGGAATTGGTGGATCACTTCATGGTTGGGAGGAGAGTGTGATTTCCCAAGGATAGTTCTAGTAGCAGACACAGTTAGCTACACTTGTTTATGTTTGAATTCATAATATATTTTAGAAAATTCATTATATTCAACTTTGAATGTATTATGGAAGATATGTTTTGTTAAGTTATGAATGCATTTTGTTTCTATGTGGAAATCATATGATGCATTATTCTAGGAGTATACTAGTTATAGTGGTGGTAATCATTAGCTGTAAAGTTATAATTGTGTACAGTATGAATTATTGGAATTTATGTGCCTACATGGGTGAGGTAATTATGCAATAATGAGCATGCACTTGAAATTTAAAATAACAATTATGGTATGGATTATGAACATCAACAAGTCTTGGACATATGGTCTAGGAAATCAATATATGAAAAATAACATATGAAAAAAATTGTGAATAGTGCTTGAAAATTATATATTGTAATAGTAGTATACTTGGGTGTATTTCCTTAACTCTCTAGTGAGTACAGTATTTCCATGTGCACATGGGTTAATATAAAGGTAGACAATAATATTCCACAACTTTTCCTTGAATTGATAGGTCATGATAGGTAACTAGCAAAATAGCCATATTATATGCTATTGAGAGGAATCAAAAGAGATAAACACTTAGCAAAGTTTGAGAATTGTGATATATGAAATAGGTGCCCCAGTTGATGCCTAAAGTATCTAGGGTAGATTATCTATAACTAACTGATATCGTTCAATTATTCATCATTGGTTAGTATAGTCGAAGTGTCAATTTCCTCTTTTAGCTTACATAAATAGGTTACTCATTAAAGTGTAGTCAAAATCATCCAAGATGAATAAAGTAGTTTTGAATTCATAATGTAACTGATGAAGGAATAGTCTTACCCATTAATGGGATTCACTAAGAGAAGTTTTACACTTCAATAATGGAAAAAAAAAAACTATGTCTAGCAGTGTCTCTCAAAGGTGTGTGTGCAAAGAAACTAGTCAAATTACGAGTAATGGTACCTCACAACGATGAACATTAATATTACAAAAATGTAGATTCATGAAAATGAAAAGGAAAAAAAATGTTATCCTAGGAGGGAAAATTAAAATAGAGGCTAATGGGACACAAACCCATGAGGGAAACTACAAATAAATGTAACAAGACCCTTCCATTTCCTTATCTGATATAGAACCATAAAATTTGGAGAACATTGTCGAATTAGAAGTAATGGTACCTCACAATGATAGACATTAATATTAAAGCAAGATATAGATTCATGAAAACAGGAAAGAAAGAGAAAATGCTAGCCGAGGAGTGAAAATTCAAATAAAGGTTACTGGGACATGAACCCGTGAGGGAAACTACAAATAAAATGTAATAACACCCTTCCATTTCCTTATCCAATACAAAACCATAAAACTTGATGGGATAATGGTGCATATATGGAAAGCAAGATAAGAGAAAGAAAAATAAAACCAAGATACTTTACTAACCACAACTTCAGTAAGTTACAACAAATGATGGAAACAACATAGCACCATTTCCTAGTTAAATTTGGAACGCGTTGTTATAGACATTTTTGGGCACTGCAACCCCAATCACAAATGTCCATAAACTGAGGGCTCTTAAGTCCCTAAATGGGTTGCTTCACTGCCTAAAGGAACAAGGTCAACTAATTACGTCATCTCCCAGAAGTTCTCCACTGAAAAATGCTCATAAATGGCCAAAACTGGACCATACTGAAAGCTCCATGCAGGGGGTGCGATGCATATCACCTTCCCAATGTATATGGTGTGATGCATACTGTTTTTCTCTTCTATAGGGTGCGATGGTTGGGAATGGACAAATGGAAGGGACCAAAATGCGAGGTGGATGATCATGGAATCTTCCGGAAGCTTTCCCTTTGACACTTGCCACTCCATTTTCGACCAGGGATGAGTAAGAGATCTTCATTCTCCAAGTGGAAGGAGGAACTATCAGAGAGAAGACACTAATAAAGATCCCAAAAGATGACTCACCTCTCTGTAATCATCTATATATGGATCCCTCATCACAGAGATCCAGAGGTTGGAATTTTGTAATCTATAGAGAAGTGCTTTCAGTATTCTTGTGTACATTCACAGTGTTATGTGATTTTGATTTGCTTGAGGTGAAATAAGGGATTCTTAGCTGGAGGATGATGCTAGGTTAGACCTGCTCATGATTGTAATCCTCTTGCTAATTTTATCTGAATAAAGCTATTCTTGTTTCCTTCATATCTTGGTGTACTTGTTTATATGTGCTTGTATATGGTCAATGTACATCTGATCCTACATTATTTGTGAACTTAGATCCTTGTTTCTTGCATATTAGTATGTTGTTGTGATTCTACAGGTCCCTTTTGAAGTTGAGCAGACAAAGAGTGAGCAACAAAACTCTATCAAGAAGGAGAGGGAATCGAGTGCAAGACTCGGGTTGGCCCTCTTGGTTCTCCTCTTATCTATTTTCATAAAAGGAATCAAAAGTAGACTTTGATTGTTTGTTTCTAAGATAGCCACAAATCTTAGTGGGAATAGCAGCATTCGTGTGGACACTATTCCCGTATAACCAAATGGCTACTCCGCTGGGGAGCGACTAGATTACTTGTTAGCCTATCTAACCTTGTTTCTTTTATAAACATATATACATAGCCTGAAGTCAAGCCAGTTAGCCTTCGAACTGCATTCGTCATACGAATGCAAAGTAGATCAATGCTGCTTTAGTCAATCTCCGGGTTTTTGTTTATAAATTAAACAATAGATCTATAAGCAATTTAATTTCCCTAAGTAGTGGCTTTACATACATTGATCTGTACTTATTTAGCTTTTACATACACCCTAAATTAAATCACCCCTGTGTTTTTACATACATTGATCTGTACTTATTCAGCTTAAACACCTGAACTAGACTGCAAACTGTGAGTGAAGTCTCATTCAGAGTCTCGGACTATAACCATCGCACCCTGCCTTCAAGGCAGCCTATATTCATTGCACCTCCCGAATGGAGTAACTACATTCCATACTAAGTTCACTGTGTAACAGGTGCGATGGTCAGGGAGGACTGATTTTACCCTCCGACTGTGGATTTTTCTCACTGTTTTTAGTCTTATTGAAGAGTTTTTGCTGTCTATAATTAGTGTGCTTCTGTGAATACTCCCTTCTCTTGCATTATTCCGCCTCCTTAGTGAAAATAAATATAAACATTTTTTATGTATTGTGCATCGTTTTGGTTATCTTTTGCAGAAAATAACATAGTCAAATTGTCGTCTCTAGATCTGAAAGTGTCATAGTTATCGTTTCAGTTTTAGAAAGCAATCACATTGTTTTAGATAGTTGATTATACGGTTATCATTGCATAAGACTTGATTTACTAGTTTTAAAGTGTTGAAAAGCAATTTCCATTTCAAAATCGCAAAGTGTCTCTCTTGTTTTCACTTCGTTTTGAAAAAGAATTTTGTTGAGTACAGTCGTTTTAAAAGTATTTAAATTTTTCACATAGTTTTCTTAGTGTCATTTACACATTAAGGGAACTGAAAATCAATACATGCATGTGCATTTGCATCTTCAATGCTGGGCTTGATTTAGGACTGTGCATATTAGTGTGTGCACTGTGCTCTATGAAGAAAAGATGCTTGACTTTCTTCCCTTTAGTAGCTAGGATTTTCATTGCTGAAAGGAGATAAACCATCTATTTATCATCTTAGACTGCATTTAGGAATTATACATACATCACGTGGTGAACCTGAAATGAATCTAACAACGCTTTGGAACTTAACACAACATCTAGAGCTCTAGGATAGAGACGTATTCGAGTGTTGTAAAGCCTCGTAACTGTTGTTTTCAGTGCTGGTTGGGTGATTCCTCCACTCTGAGATGATAAGTGCTAGTACGGAATTGTGCTCCCACGTACTGTCGCGTATATATTGGGAGACCACTATAGGCTGCATCCTTTATCCTTAGGAATCCGTGTCTTAATGCACTGAACACAGCATTCGGGAAGACTGACTACCGTACTGTAAAACGTATTCTGCAGTTTTACGATTGGTTTGGTAATCCTCTCTACCTAGATCTCTAGAAACGTCCATTTTGCTCCTTTTCAAAATCCTTAACGGAAAAGGTCCTTTGAGCGCTTGTCACTTCAAGCTCAATAAAAGTTAAAGGTGACTAGAGTCATCTTTTGTTTTTTCTCGACTCTTTAAAATTGAAAAAACAAGTTGTGTCCAAGCATCTAAAAATTTATTTTAAATCGGAATAACGTCACAAATTTCCCCGTTGATCTTCAGGTTGAGAAAATGGAGTCTACCAACCAAGGATTTCCCGTGCGAAGGAAACTCCTAGTCCCCTCCTATCTTGGGGAGATGTTGGTCCACCCCATATGGCCACTTTGTCACTTCCAGGATTGACAATTGGTTTGCCAGTCTGGCTCTTCTCTACCTCTGTCGTTCAAAATCCCACAATTCCTGAACATTCTAACCAGCAACTAGACTACACTAGAGTTGCTTCCAAACCTTCTACTTCATCTGATTCCCCTTCTCCTCCTCCCTCTTTGCTTGACCAAGTCGATAAAGCTAAAAGTCAAGTAACTGAGAAGAAGAAGAAGCAGAAAGAGAAAAAGGAAAAGAAGAAAAAGGAACCAAAATTGAAAGGGAACAACCAAGTATCATCTAGAAAAAATCCACACACCACACAGTCAAAATCTAAATCTCCTTGTGTCATCTGCAATGGATACCACTATCACCGAGATTGTCCCTACATCCGTCAAATCTTAAGGGACTAGTCTCCTCGTTTGCACCACCCGGTAGTGTCAACCTCTGGCGACCATGTTGAATGCTCAGCGTCGACCAGTGAAAGTGAAGCACATGGACAAAGAAGGAATCCTAGAATTCCTTACAGGTCTTGTGAAGGCAATCACGCCATCCACCATTGTCCCTTCCTTGAAGAGGCTAAAAGAGTTTTAGATAATCATCTAGTTTCACCGTTACGACTTCCTCCCGGATATCAAAAACTCTTGCCGAGTCCTCCACCGGTTGAAAATCCGGCTGGCCCATCCTTGTGGTCAGCCGAAACACCTATCAATGAAAACGAACCATCGGAATCCATACCAGACAAAAGTCAAAGGGTCGTTACGGTAGTTGACCCGGTATTGCCTTCGAAATGTTCATCCTCGAACGATACCATCACTGAAGAGGAAGAGAACAACACTGTTCAAATTCTTTTCATCAACACTGACTCTGATGAGCTTGGGGGCAGTCCTCCCATTCCTTTACCATAGGAAGGAAGTTCATCAAAGTCCTACCTCACCATCTATTCGGTCCCACCACCAAGCAACCTAGTGGTTTCCATCAACTGGAACCTATTAGGTAGACCCCGTTTACCAACCAGTGTACCATTCAGAATTATTGTACAAGCTTACAGAATGGTCATGGTTGGTACCATCATTGATGTAGGGGCTTCTGTGAGTATCCTTTCCTCAACTGCTTGGAAATCGCTTGGTTCGTCACCGCTTTTGCTTGAAATGAGAAATCTAATAGGCTTCGACGAGGGAACCAGTCGACCTTTAGGGATCCTTCCAAATGTGCCCATTACTTTGAGAAGGAAAATTGTTCACATGAACGTTATGGTAGCTCAAGGACCTTTAGATTACAATCTACTCCTTGGATGCGACTATATTTACTGCATGGGATCCATCGTCTCCTCACTCTTTAGAGTAATTTGTTTTCAGCACGAAGGCAGAATGGTCAAGCTCGTAGACCAAATGTCATTCCTCGGTTCACAGATCGCAAATAGTCAAATGCCATCCCTGAATGGTCTTTTCACGCAAGAAATGTCTCATCGGTCTCCGGTCCATCCACCCGATGAGCGCGAGTGATTTGGTAAGATGTGACTAAAACCCAGGGGGCATGCACCCTGGTCTGCCTCAGCAGGAAAACTCTGGGTATAGGGTAGGTTTTGGCGAAGGATATATGACTAGTCTGATACCCGTCCATCTAGGAAAAGGGAATTAGACCAGATAAGATACCTCCGTTAGAAGGTAGGCCTTTCTCGATAAAACAAATGTTTTGTCTGCAAATTGAGGGGTAACCTGGAAACTCTACTCCGCTATACCTGGGGGCATGCAAACCTTTCTGCATGCAATTGAAGAGTGGCTATTTAATTTTTGAATTTGTAGGACCTCTAACCCTTTAAACCCGTAAGGTTAGTTGTTTCCTAATTTGCATAAAGAATGGATCCATGGCAAAGCTTTAGAGATGTAAGCCACTTCAAAATGACATCTCGAAATGAGACATTTTCATCATACGACAGGCGAGTAATGTTGTCACAGAGTTCAAGCTCGTTAAAAAATAAACTCTCCATGAGCAGTTTTACCACATAGTTCATGCTCGTTAAAAAATAAACATAAGTCATGAGCAAGTGTTTCTCCCCGCGTTTAGTCTCATTAAAAAATGAACGGGTAAATAACCATCGTGAATGTCTTATCGCCATCTTTTAAGCCTTGGTTGTGTTCTTGCCATCACCTCCACTCTGTTTTTAGTTGATCATTCACACCCATATGATTGTTTACCCCTTCAAGGAACATCTGCGAAGAGTGACTTTTCTAGCCATCCTTGTAACACTACCGTGATTGGAAAATTCCAAACCTTACCTGGAATCAGCTACTACCCGGAACCATCACTCGTTCCTCGAAGATGAGTCTTCTTTAAGCTCTTTTCACCTGGCTCGTAAAATATGAAAAGATTTCCAAGCGATTGGCCTCTTTGGCTCGTTAAAAGGCATCGGAAGTGCTATCCCTCCTCTAGATTTTAATCTTTTTGGACCTGAGGGATTATTACACAAAAACGATCGAGCGCTTGTCTTGTTTGGCTCATTAAAATTATCGAAAATTCATCCCTTTTGTATTATTTTACGCTTTTTCAGACTTCAGGGATTATAAAATGAAAAAGAATATTTGGGGTCTTCTTTCTGTTTCTTTCAAACTCTCTAAAATTGAAAGAGATCGAGTTATCTTTGTCGTTAAACTCGTTAAACTAAATAGTGACAAACTCATCCAACAGGACAAGAATGAGTTTCATTGTCGCTAGGCTCGCTAAAATATAGCGACAGGTTCGCCCGAAGGGCGGATTATAGAACAAGCATATGTTATCCTCCTCAAGCTTGAAAAAAATAAAGAGGTACTAGTCAGCAATGACTGGGGAAAATTGCGAAGAAAACAAGAAGAAACTTTATTGGTAGAAAGTTGCTCTTGAACATGACACTTTCCTTCTGCATCCATGCTGAGTTGGGTTGTTCCGTTCACTAGTCTTCACCATTGGTCCATCAAACCATCCATATCTGGGGTTAACACTACCAATCCATCATCAGTGTTGCCGATATGTTCAAGATAAGTCATTCAGACAATTCACCTGAGTCTCACCCACTGCAATTCATTCATGCTTCATTCCATCATGACCGCCACCGTGAACCCTCATATCGTCAGTTTGTTTTCACCTCTAAAATCATTTTCTTCATTCCGTGTCGTTGATGTGGGATTCATTAAGGCCCTCATGTGACAGGTTGCTTCTTTTCGACATCAGCTCATTATCCAAGAAGTTGACGTAGGAACAACCCTTTTAGTACTTTGAAGCTTGCATGCCTCAATGGCAAGTTTCTCACTTTTGGCGACAGGTTTACATCAATGACCTTTGACCGAGAGATTTTGCATGGTGTTCTATACCAAGTCCCTTTTTCACACCATGTAGATTGTACTGTAGCACCTTGAGGGTCATTGTCATTATTCGTGATTCCTCTCCTGCCTGTTAACAGCTTACATCATTGGCTGGTAATCAGGCGATGTCTTTCCATGTTCGACTCCAAATTTTTTTTTCACATGGATCGACTTGTACTTCGTGTGAAGATTGGCCGACTTTGAAGACACCGGATCTAGTTTCATCCATCCAGGCTACGATATATTCGGGAATATAAAAACATCCAGTGTACATCATTGCCGAACAGATGATCATCCAAATCAAAGGATGATGTGTCCATATCATCAGTCCGTCACACATACGATCGTCTGTCCTATGTACATGAAAATGAGTTTATAAATCTGAGCATGGGAATTCCTGCCTCATCTAGATCATGAAAAAATGTTGTCATATAATGTATTGTCTTATTACAGGTAACCTCCTAGCTCACAAAAACTTCAGATCCTCATAGTAAAGCATTTCACCTGACACCAAAAACGATTAATGACCTCATGCTTTAGGGGGCAACTGTTATAGACATTTTTGGGCACTGCAAACCCAATTACAAATGTCCATAAACTAAGGGCTCTTAAGTCCCTAAAATGGTTGCTTCACTGCCTAAAGGAAGAAGGTCAACTGATTACATTATCTCCCAGAAGTTCTCGACTGAAAACTGCTCATAAATGGTCAAAACTGGACCATACTGAAATCTCCATGCAGGGGGTGAGATGCATATCACCTTCCCAATGTATAGGGTGCGATGCATACTATTTTACTCTTCTGTAGGGTGTGATGGTCGAGAATGGACAAATCGCAAGGAGCAAAATGCGAGGTGGAAGATCATGGAATCTTCCAGAAGCTTCCCCTCTGACACTTGCCACTCCATTTTCGACCAGGGATGAGTAAGAGATATTCATTCTCCAAGTGGAAGTAGGAACTATCATATGGAAGACACTAATCAAGATCCCAAAAGATGACTCACCTCTCTGTAATCATCTATATATGGATCCCTCATCACAGAGATCTAGAGGCTGGAATTTTTGTAATCTATAGAGAAGTGTTGTGAGTATTGTTGTGTACATTCACAGTGTTGGGTGATTTTACTTTGCTTGAGGTGAAAGAAGGGCTTCTTAGCTGGAGGATGATGCTGGGTCAGAGCTGCTCATGGTTGTAATCCTCTTGCTACTTTTATCTGAATAAAGATATTCTTGTTTCCTTCCATATCCTGGTGTACTTGTTTATATGTGCTTGTATATGGTTAATGTACATCTGATCCTACATTATTTGTGAATTTAGATCCTTGTTTCTTGCATAGTAGTATGTTTTTGTGATTCTACAAGTCCTTTTAAGAGCTGAGAAGACAAAGAGCGAGTAGCAAAACTCTATCAAGAAGGAGAGGGAATCGAGCGCAAGACTCAGGTTGGCCCTCTTGGTTCTTCTCTCATCTATTTTCATAAAAGGAATCAACAATAGACTTTGATTGTTTGTTTCTAAGATAGCCACACATCTTAGTGGGAATAGCGGCATCCGTGTGGACACTATTCCCGTATACATGCATATGTATAGAAAATTGTAGTACTTGTTAGATACACAAAAATTAAATACTTGAGGAGTGAATGAATGGAACAAAATTCCTGGGATAAATAGTAAATTGTCTATAATCCATGGGACAAGTAACCACATAAATATAGTGAGGAAAGTATGAAATATGTTCAATGAATAAAGCAAGAGTTTAACTAAATATTTCTCAAGAGGGAAATTTTGAGCCATGCTCATCAGACATTTGGAGGGCTATAGCCTCGTACATATGTATATGTATATGTATATGTATATATATTTTTATATCTATATATATATATTATATATATAATATATAATTATATATATATTATATATTAATACATATTTTTTTTTTTTTTCAAAGAGAAAATGAATTTTTATTAAAATAAAAAGTTACATATCATATGCATTAAGCATTCAATTTAGCTGTATGAAAGTAGATCATATAGCCCACAGGATACAGTCCTGCCTAAAAGCAAAAAAGAAAGTGTCACTCCTATTATCAGGAGTGCAACAAAACCAGCTAGCCTAAGCCTTCTTGCCCTTCTTCTTCTCCACTTTTCGCCAATCATCCATATTGTGAGTGGAGCCAATTATGGCAAGCTGGTTTTCCCCTGTGTTCATTGCTTGTTCCTTGTGTGAATGCGATCCTTCAAGACTTTGAATTCATTTATTTCCACATATTTCTAGCTGGATTTCTTGTTCCTTTTCCTCATTATTCTCTTTATCCTTATTGTCCTGAGCTTTATCCTTTTCTATATTATGTTCTTCTTTCTTTGCTATAGCTATCTTCTTTAATGCATCATCTATATTATGCCATCCTTTCAGCTTCCTTTGTTGTTGCTTGCTCTTGTTGGGGCTTGGACATCCATTGTACAGATGACCTGTTTGTTGACATCCCCGACATCTTAAAGTTGTGTTCTCATAGTCCAAGGGTTGTTTCCACTGTGTATTATTGAAATTCAGAATTATGCTTTCAGGTAGTCCTCGGCTGAGATCTACCTCGACACATATTCTGGCAAATGTAAATATTCCTTTTAAAGGTCTCTCTACATTAATGTTTAAAATTATTCCCAAGGTATTTCCAATAGCTGTTAGAGTCTTTTGATGCCAAAAATGTAAAGGGAGGTTATGCAGCCTAACTCATACTTGCATCCTTGATACCACCATGGTATTGGCATCAAAGTCAGGAAAGCAAGGGGTAATAAAAAGTCCGGCACTGCCCCAGAACCATGGCCCTTGGTTGAGAACTGTTTCCTTTTCTTCTTTTGTGTGAAACATTTACTGTAAAAAAACCCCTTAGGCTATAGGTAGATTTGGAAATTTTTTGTCCAGACCGAATGGATCCATTGATACAATACATCATCTCTAAGCCAAAAGCCATTGGATCTACAAATAACTGCATTTTGTTTTTAGATATGAATATATATTATTTACCTCTGGTATATCGATGGAGATAGATGGGCTCTCTTGAATTTGATCTACAATGTACTACCCTCGGGGTTTAGTGATAGCTATGGGTTCCTTCCCTTTTCCCTTCACTGCTTCATTGAAAGGCCCTTTACTTTGCGAGCTAGTTCCCGCACTTTCGGCACCTCCTCGTAATCTCATAATGACGATGATTGTAGAGCCTAGCATGATGTTATAATCTTGCATGGTTCTGTAATCCTACAGTGATTTTCCCTCATTTAATAGTTGTTGTTTCTCAGCTGGGTAACCAATCTGATCGGCGATATTGTTCTTCAAATCTGAAACCCTGTCGCTATCATAAGTCCAGATCACGGTTGTGTTTCCTTTTGGCATCTTCACGAAGATTTGAAAATGAGATCTGGCAATCTGGGGTGGCTCGATTCTTGTCAGATCTGAGTCATCCAAGTCTGTATCTATTCTATTTAAAACCTTGATTTCATAGGCAGAGCTTTGGATCTGCCTTGGCTTAAGGAGATCCTCTACGCCTGAATAGGGATCCACGGTAAAAAACTTTGATTTTTTCCCAGATCCATACTTTGGTTGAATCCCAAGATCTAAACAAAACTGCAACAATGTCTAAAAATCCGAAATATCAGTGCTACCATCTCCGTTTGCTACAATCGTTGAGCAAAACGTTGATTGCACAATTCGCAGGTCCTTCCTTTGTAGATCCGCTTCATTAAATCCAATCGATGCTCGTCCAGCTCAAGATTCCAATTGAGAAAGATTGGCAATCAGAGGAATCATCAAGGTTTCCAGATCTGGTCATTTTAGGAGCTCCAACTTCAACAATCAGATCAAAAACCCCGCTCTCGACAGTGCATTGGATGAACTTAGTGCTAGATTAGGCTTTGGATAGATGGATTCACCGATATTTTGAGAGTCATAGAGATCCAATGTCGTCTGGTTAGGGTTCGCCTTCATATTTTCATATTGCACGAAGCGACCGCCGTGACTGAGTACTACAGGGATGTTGTACATGGGATTCAACCCGGCAGCCTGAGGTGCGTCGGACATGAGTGTGTTTGTCGATTGAACTAGAGCTACTGCGGCCTCCATCGCTGAAATCTCTCTCTCTCTCTCTCTATATATATATATACATTCAACTATTGTGCATGAAAATGTGGAAATAATAGTTAAATGAAATCCTAAGTAGTGGCTAGTCTCGAAGAGCCAGCAGTACTTGTTAATAAGTGAAATTTGAAATGAGAGAACATAGGAATAAATTTTCTTTTTAGGCTCAAGCGACACCTCTTGGAAGAAAAAGTATGGAAAGGAATTGACTTGGGTGTGAATAGCAGAGGTTAGCAAGTTGAATACCCAACTTGACAATCGTTTAACCTTAAAAAAAAAACCGGGGAGCTACGAATGTCAAAATTACATGAAAATTACAGATCGGGGTAGTTAGAACCCTATGGAAGGGATAGGAACCAAAAAGAAACAAAAGAATCATTCACATAGTGGCGTGACCATTTACCTATAGAATAAGAAAAAAACCTGGTGGTCTGTACCTGAAAATAAAAGAATCATATATACAAGGGAAGTAAGTTAGGAGCATAAGCAGCACTGGATTCATGAGATAATACAAAAATATATTTAAGGGTTTCAAACTTGCTGACCCTCAAAAAGATTTGGTCTCAAGGATTTTATCTAAAGCAAATTTCATGATGAGGAAAACATCATAAAAGCACCTTAACGTCTTACTTATTAATTCTCATACAAATAATAGCTAAGCCAGGGGAGGATTCTCTCATGGAAACCTTGACAGTTCAAGTAGACTTGACACACACTCACACCAACAACTACTTGTTAAAGAACAAAGAAAAATATTTTTGAAAGAAGCATACCAAGTTGAAAAGAAACCATTGTAACTAAAGGAAGGACCTGCCCTTGAAAACCCTACCGAGAAGGTCCAAAATTAGTGAATCCACCATAATGAGGATGACATATTAAACCTGTTGTAATAATAAATTTTTGCTAAAGGTTCAATTAGATAATAATTACAACAATTGTGGAATGAATAACATAAAATGAAACTCCCATATACTCTATGACGTTAATAAAATGACCTACCTAACCAACTTCCAAGGTTATCACTGAGGCAAGGAAGTGTTAGACTTGCTAGGAGTTTTTGGGATGACAAACATCTGGTTGCAAGTGGGTTACTATACATGAAAACCATTATGCGAACAAGACTCACGTTGCCAACATTGAGGAATTGGAAAACCAAATTTGACTAAGTGAGGGTTTTGATGCTAGTTTAGGGTGTAGTGTCAAGGCTTCCAATGTTTAATCGGGAGAAACAATCACAATTACTTGTTTTTTGTAGGTATCCTATAAGTAAAACAATCACGTGAAAAGTGGGTTAAATAATGAGACCTAACAAAGGCGGTATGGCTCTCTAAAGATCGAGAAAGACTACTGAATTGGGTTAGGGCAGCTAACAATCACTGTAGAGGTTACCGTTTCCATTTCCAAGGTCGAGTCAGATTAAAATGAATATTGTATTAATTAACATACAAGTCCTAGATTATTATAGTGGTTAATACACCATCTATTTATGGGCCATGACTGACTTAAGTAGATATTATAGACCTGAAGCTACGTTGAATACATGACAAAAATAATTTCCAAGGTAAGGTAGTAATATACATCTATATATATCTATATATATATATATATTATATATTATATATATATATTATATATATATATATATATACTATATATATATTCCACAACGTTGGAAGTGTTGACCCCTTAGCTTCCATGAAATATAACTAACATGTTAGAACAAAAAAGAAACGATACAGATACAAGTTATAAAACTTAGTAATAAATAAATGTCTTGGTGAAAGGTGCAAGAGACAGATTCTATATATAGATAAATGTTGAAAGAACGATTGTTATTTAGTTTTGGGTAGTCTTGATGAAAAAAATATATATAGAAACTCCTAAATGTAGTACACATAATATGGCATGTTAGAGGCCCTGTGAAGCTTGACGAATCTGTTGCATATTTATAGAATCGTGTTTATAAAAAAAATTGGTTAAGATAGCTAGGTACATGGTTGATGCATCCTTCTATGTTTAGTAGCCTAGTTTATCCAGGTTAAGCCCTAGGAAAAATAGGCAAAGTATGGCTCACTTGACGAGCATCCATCATACGGGTAACATCACATATATATATTCATTACTTTTATATTATGGATTTATTAAAAGAGGCCCATTTTGATCACTGTAATTTTAATGGAGTGCACTTTACTGGAACCCTCCGAGGTTATTGACTGCTTCAATATATATAACATTATTTTTATTTTAAATTTAATGTATATGTCGTATGGGGTTTTATTCCTTTCATTACTTGTAAATTGGGTTGTCATTTTAACCCCTACATCATGAATGTGAAGTCCGCATAAATATATTTCTTATTCTATGGACATTTAATATGTATCTAGTAATTATTCCTTTTTATTGGGTAGTGTTGGTGTATATATAATCATATTCAACTTTTTTTATGTCCATGGTTTCTGTTATTTTCCTCAATGTTAATGTTTTTTAGTTTCAAGATAATAATAATATGGGGTTAATTTACCAATCTAGTATAATCAATTTTATACATTACTGCCCCTTTTTGTTGGTTTGGTAGCAAGACACTTTAGGTTTTTTTTTTTCCCTTTAGAATTGGGAAACCAACAAATGTTTACAGTTCTCCTTTCCTGGGCATGCCTCGACTCTACCAATCTGGTATCATGCTTGGCTATGCTATGGAGGCCATATAAAGCCCCAGGAATATCTAGATGAGGAAAAGGGTAATATGTACTAGTAATTTTTCTTTCAAACTATTTTTTTTTGTATTACTAAAAGTTTATACCTTGTTGGTACTTATCTAGCCATACTGGTTGTAACCCCTACCCATACCCCAGGTTTATCCCACCTTTGCATGATATGTGTAGAGATATGACACTATAGTTCCAATGAGAGAAGTGATTTTCCTCTCTATGGTGTTTTCTTTAATTCCCTCCTCCATGCATTCATACTATACATTATCACTCATAATTCTTCACTTCATTCTAATTCATAATTAAACTTTGGCACCTACCATCATATAAAGCGAGTCATCAAATATACGAATTGTTGTACAGTCTACGGATGCATAACACTAATTCAAAATTTCTAATTTCCTGCTGCATAATAATAGAGAGTTACTCTTCGTATAGTCACCAAATTTACAAATCATCATATAGGTTATGGTTTCATACTACTAAAGCAAAATTTTATATTTTTCTATAGCATAATGCCAAAGAGTTACTCTTCCTAGGTCCCATAAAGGAACAACGTTGTATGAGTCATAGCTACTATGGCTGCCTTCTCACACCTCTCCTATTAGTTATTGTATATCTATTTTCATTAGGATTTCACAATAATCTTTTTCGTTGTAAAATAAAAGGTCATACAAACACTAAATGGTAACATGTTTCGATTCATAAAATTCATTCACATGCATATAACCTAATTCGATCCAAGAATTTAATTTCATAATGAATTATGATCACGATAACTTGATTTACACCAAGCACTAATTCCATCAGTTCCATAACAAAACTTAAGAAAATTGCACATACATGCAATCAATCATCCAAATAGTCACATGCACAATATATACAACACAACTAATCGAGTTTAGAAATCTAACCTTATCTACTACAAACATTTACTTGGGAATTTAGGCCTTACTCCCAAACATGAACTATAACCACTAGTTCCCGTCGAGCTGAGATATGATTTTCATGTTACCAACAACCCCTTTGATTCCCAATTAATGTATTTTTATACAATTTCTTCCACAGCACATTTTTCCTTAGCGGTGTCCCGCTTTTCTGGGCCAGCCAACACACTTGCCTAGGCTTTTGGATTTTTTTTTTCTTTTAAAGCCCTCCTTTCTATCCTACAGTGCTTTTCACCACCCATACTTAACATCTTTATCCAATTAAGTGATTTAGTTAGATATTTCTCTCCCATATCATTAAATATCATCCAGTGTCTCCTAGGGATTTGGTTTTTGGAGTCCTTTCTCATTTATTTTTTTCCTACGGAGGACTTATTTGGTAACAATCTCTTTTCTCCAGTGCTTCTTTCCAAAGAAGTTTCTAGTTTTTCTATTTATTGATAAAAAATTATCTATTAGATCATAATAACTTTACTATTTACATTCAGTCAACTAAACATGGTTTTCCTAACATCAAGTCTACAATTCAATCCACATGTAATAACACATTAACATGAGAAAAACGTAGTGCTACTAAATATTTCTGCATTTTTTTCAACATCGTCCTCGGTGTTCCTTGTTTCTTTTCTTCACTTTTGAAATAATATTGGATATTCTTCTTGCATTTTATCCTATAGCTCCCATGCAGCCTCCTTGGGTGTAGAGTGTTTCCACTGCAATTTAACTAGAGTGATGAATTGATTCCAGAGAAATCTCTATTTCTAATCTAAGATGCAGAGTGGCTCTAATAGTAAATATCATTCCAGTTCCATCTGTACGAAATTTCATTAAATTATGTGAGGATTATCATGAACTCTTTTTACAATAAATACACATGAAAAACATTGTGTACTTTAACATGCCTGGGAAATGCACCTAATATGCTACTGGCCAAATTCTATAAAAAATTTCAAAACTCCCACAGAATCATGGTGCCAATTTTGTACAAGTTTCGGTTCTTAAGGTACTTTTCCACGGTTTCACCCTTAAGTAAACATGGTCTCCAATCTTAAATTCCTTGTGAGTTCGCTTCTGATCACCATATCGATTTTGTCTATCCTATGCACTTTTTATCTTTTTTCTAATTTTCTACACCACTTGTTCCATTTCATGCAATGGATATGGCCCCAATATTAGTCTATACTAGAGCTCACTCCATCTGAGAGGTGTATGGAATTTTCTTCCTTACAAAGATTCAAAAGGAGTCATTTTTATTAAAGTTCAGTAGCTATTGTTGTATGAAAATTCTTCTAAGTGTAGGAAGTCTTCCCATTTGGTAGGTTTGTCCATGACATGCATTCTTAGCATGTCTTCCAAAATTTGATTGGTTCTCTCTATTTGCCCTTAGGTTTGGGGATAATATGTAGTGTTTAAATTAAGGTGTGTTCCCATTTGTCCAAATAAGGCTTTCTAAAATTTAGAAGTGAATTTGGCATCACTATCAGACAATATGATCTTCAGTACTCCATGTAGCTTAAAAATATCATTCATGAAAATGTTAGAAATATGTGTTGTTCCCTAAGTAAGCTACATAGGTTTGGAATGTTCTTCTTTAATAAAGGTACCCACCACCACCATAATGCGGTCATGTTGTCTTCAAGTCTTTAGCAATCCTGTAATAAAACCCAATGAAATCACTTTCCATTTCCATTCAAAAATGAGCAGTTGGTTCAACAAACCAGCATGGTGTTGATGTTCCACCTTTACTTGTTGACATTCTAGACACTTTGATAAGTATTTTCCACTTCTTTTTTCATGCCCCGACAAAAAAATATTTTATCAATGTTGTTACCATATTTTCATACCCACGATGGTATGCATATAGTTTCTTGTGATATTAATTTAGTATTATCTGTTTCAGAGAACTCACATTAGGAACATACGATCTATTTCTGTAGATAACAAATTTTCATAGTTTTCAGCATATCTTGGAATTGTTGTTTGTTGCAATTTCTATTGAATTTCTAGGTATTTGTGATCATTCTGTATTGAATTTTTAATCTTATCAACAAAATCTATACTACTACTGCTAACAGATACCTCCATTAGAATATGTGCATGTCTACTTAAGGCATATGCGATTTTATTTTATGTGTTTAATATGACATTGGAATTCATTGAGGAAATCCAACCACCTTGCTTGTCTAACATTAAGATCTGGTTGGCTGAAAAAGTATTTCATGCTGATATGACTGGTAACCGAAGTAAATCTTTCTCCTAAAAGGTATCATATCTACATATTTAGAGAATTTTTTACAATAGCCAGTTCTAAATCATACACTGAATAATTATTTTCATGTGTGTTTCAACTTCCTAGACTCATAAGCGACCATTGAATTCTCCTGCTTTGAAAATTCTCCTAACCTTTCCAACCAAGAATCGATGAAATCAATAAATTCCTTATCTAAGTCTACAATTTGCAAAATAGGAGCTAGTGTAAGTAAGTGTTTCAGTTTTCCAAAGTTGTCCTAACATTTGGTTTCCCACTCAAACTTTGTTCCCTTCTTCTGTAAGGATGTAATTGGGTAGGCCAGTTTAGAGAATCCTTCTATAATTTGTCAGTAATATCCCGTGATACCCATAAATGAGCAAACAACTCGCACATCCTTAGGTATGGGCCAATTTAAGATAGCCTTGACCTTATTATGATGCATAGACAATCCTTGTTTTGAAATAATGTGGCCCAAATATTGTATTATGTCTTTAAAAGGCTCACATTTGCTAAATTTATCATATAGCTAATGTTCTCTTAAAATTTTCAACACTAATTTCAAATGTTCCTTGTGTTCTTCTTCATTCTTGGAGTACACTAGAACGTCATGTATAAATACCAAAACAAATTTATCAAGTTACTTATTAAGTACAATGTTCTTTAAGCACATAAAAGTTGTTGGTTCATTAGTAATAACAAATGTTAACAGTACAAATTCGTAGTGACCATATTTGGTCTAAAAAGTTGTCTTATGAATATCTTCATCTTTATTCATAGCTAGTGATATCTAGTTTTTAAATCAATTTTTGAAAATATGGCTTTCCCCCTCACTTCGTCGAACTGATCGTCAATAGAAGGCAAGGGGTGTTCGTTTTTAATAGTTAACTTGTTTAATTGTCGATAGTTGATGTACATTCTAAATGTGCCATCCTTTTTCATAACAAATAATACATGAACCCCCCACGATGATACACTTGACCTAATATAGCCTTTGTCTAATAATTCCTGTAACTACATTTTCAACTCCAATAGCTCAAGTACACTCATCCTATAGGGTGCTCTAAATACGGGGACTACAGTTGGTACCAGCTTAATATAGAAGTCTATATCTCTCTAGGGACGTAAGCCCAAAATTTCTTCTGGAAAAACATCTCGAAATCCTTAATGATGGGAAAATTCTCCAAATTTTTCTTTTATATTTTTTTTTCTCATTTATTTCCACCTTGACCACAAATAAATGACACCCTTTTATTGCACTCTTTTTCACTTGTAAGGCTGAAACCTATCTAACTAATATGGGTTTTGGTATGGCCTTTATTATTTGATTTTGTCCCTCTTAACACATACGTCTTGTTGTTTTCTCCATACAATTTATGACAGCCCCATGTTCCTCGAACCAATATTTTCCTATTAATACATCATAGAATCCCAAGGGGAGTAAATTTAGATTTACTTCTATGGGGACACCATTTAAGTTAATATGAAATTGTCTCACTTGGCTAGTTACCCTTCTTTTCGTACTAGATTCCAATTGTACCAGCCATGCATCCTAAAAATTTTCAATTTTTAATTTACACTTTTCCATGAGTTGAGGACTAATTTAACTTAAACTATCCCCTGGATCATTTAAATAGAAAAAAATTGGATTGAAATTGTACCTTCAATCTCGATCAATGTAGATTGGTGCTCTGCATATCTGTCATCTAGTGCACATTTATCCTCAAAATATTTCTGGCAATATCATTCACAGTTTTTACTTCATGGATAGCTTTAATATTTTGAATAGATATAGGATTATTTGGGAAGTCTCTCAATAGGTGGGTCTCACCACACCCCCAACACTTCAACGATTCCATTTCCTTGCCCCCATTGGTCCTTTTATTGTTCATCTCCATGGGTTTGGACCGAGTCTAAGATTGTGTCAACTGATTTAAGTTCCCTTTACTGAATTTGTTTCGCTGATGGTATTTCCCAAAATTTTAAGGTAAGGAGGCTTCTTCCTCTTTGAACCCACTGCAATTTTGTTTCTGACCTTACCTCACCAAGCTTTAGAGCCTTCACCGTTATTTCTAAAATGTTGATAACATATTTGTGCCTTCCTTACTACCTCATCCAATGTCTTGGGATTCTCAAACTCAATCCTTTCTTTATAAGAAGCAGGTAAGCAGTTCAGAAATCGTTGTACCTTGGATTTATCTTCTTTGATATAGGGTACATATCGTAGTCAATTTACCCACAAACTCATCGATAGTTAATTGTCGCAACCTTAACTCACGAAATTCCTTGGCACGATCATCATAATATCATTCATTCAGATATGAAGATTTAAACTGTTTATGGAATTCCTACAAGGAAACTGTCTTTTCCTCCAACATGTGCAAACTTTTGGCCACTTGTCATCAGAGAGAAGCTCTTCCTTACAACAGATAAATGTGCAGTCTCGTGTTTAAGTTATTTTCATACTCATAAACATGAATATATTTTTTCATGTTGAGAAGGCATGCTTCTATATTCTCCTCTTTTTCACCATCAAAAGTAGGGGGATTTATTTTTTTAAATTCTCCTTGCAGGTCCACTTTATTCTTCCTCTTCTTTGTTTTTGGATAATTTCTATCATCTTCAGTTGCAAACTTCTCTAATTTTATCTACACATTTTTCCTTTTCGGTGCTTCCGGCTCTATGGTTCTATGGCTAGACCTTTCGATCAATTCTCTTATCATCCTCTCTTTCTCTTCACTAGCCTTCAACAGGTGTTCATTTCTACTCGTAAGAGGAGCCAACTCTTACTCTAAATTTCTTATAATATCCATAAACTGAGATGTTGGTGGGGTACTTCCATTTCCCAACTCAACACATAATTCTTCTCCTACCGTTATAGCTAGAGGGGGATCCGTTTCCATTTTGGAGTAGCTAGCTCCACTTGAATACCTTTTATTCAAACAAAATTAGGTATTAGTACTACATCACATAATTTATATTTAAATTACATAAATTTCGAAGTGTTACTGTCGCTGTTCCATCAAGCCCTATTTTGAACCTAGGCTCTCATACCATATGTCATATACCCAATCCTCACGATCTATTTTTTCAATTAAATGATTAAAGGGTCGGTCACCTAAGAATCCTATTTATACCATAAAATATGTATACTTCTCCTACTTCCATGTAAAAAGACATCCTTCAACATTAAAGTACATTATTACAATCTGTCCTCCTATATTATTTCTTAGTTGGAAATATAGCTAGAAATGTGTTAAGTTACTATACCCTTAGTGCTACGTGAAAAAAAGGAATGCAAGTGATTTTCTCATACCTTAGTGGGTTCCTATAATGTATAGTTTCACTGACTTAGGGCTCCCTCTACCAACTTCCAAGTGGCACGTCGAAGACAGGCTGTGGTTATCGTGCACCTATTAAACTCTTCCATGACTCCAGTATTCATGTGAACTTCACGTGTTCTTTAGTTCTACATTGAGGTGAATGGTCGATAATGAATTCCGATGAATCCAACACTGGGAACTTGTCTTTATAGCCCTAACCTATCAATAATTTGGTTAAGATGGAGATTCTTTGTTCCATTTTAAGGTTTGTGGTGTGCTTGCATCATGTCCTACATTCACCAAGACAACTGGTAATACTTTTAACCATTATTTTGACAGGAATTTCTCTATTGTTCTTACAATATTTAGGAGGATAGCTTCTAACTTTGGTTTCCCTTATTTTTTAGTGTTAAGTGCTATGTGTCTAGTGACTCCACCCATTTGATTGTATTGTGTTTAAGGGTCCTTAGCTTGTGCTGACCAATGTATTTATAAGTAGGAATATTTCTCGATGTCCCTCTTAGATGCCCTTATTCCTAGACTAATTTCTGAACAATAATCCTCATTATTCCTAGTATGACTTCACCCCTGTTGACATGGTCGGGTTGTGGGAAAAAATTGGGCAATTTGGTTTTTTAGCCTTTCCAATGATAATTGTTATTAGTGTTTAAAAACCTTGGCCAATTTATCATTAAATACATGGCCCATAAGGTCTTTATTTTTCCATTTCTGTAGGCAAGGTGTGGCTTTGTTTGGGGAAATCTGCCTCAGATCGAATAACAACTCAGTTAAATTGATTATGAAGCTTTCCATAAAGGCTTGTGTTTTTGTTTCTTTGTTTTACTAGGTTATAAATCCTTAATAAGATTGACATCAGTTAATTGTAAAGGGTTTGAACACCGAGTCTATTATTATTTAGGTTTTATTCTTGCTTTCTTTCCTTTATAGATATATCATTTTTCATTCTCTTCTTGAGGGTGTGAAGTGGTCTTGAATCTAATGGTAATGACCATATCAAAATTTTTACAAGAATCAACATCCGTCTTCAGGCTTCAGGTATCGATTCACCTATATGGTTTTTATTTTTATTTTTTTCCTATTTAAATATGGTACGATTTTCTAATACTTTGGGACTCATGACCTCAATCTACATTCCTGCCTTTAGGTAACACTTACGTTGGTCAATTTTTATTTTTGGTCATCCAACAAGCTTCCTCAGTTAATCTTAGCTCACCTTTCCTATATGTTGGTCTCGACGGGGTGCCTCTTACTAGTTATGATGCAAATGCCTCCTTCTTTCTTTAGTAGGCCTATTTATCTAGGTTAAGCCTTGGGGAAAATAGGCAAAGTATGGATCACTTGAAGAGAACCCATTATAGGGGTACATGCACATGTATTTATTCATTAATTTTATATTAATGATTTAGTAAAATATGCCCATTTCAGCCACTTTAATTTTAACAAAGTGCATTGTACTATAACCCTCTGGGGTTATTGACAACTTGAATATATATAACATTATTTTTCTTTTAAATTGAAAGTCTATTGTCTTATGGAATTTAATTCCTTTGATTACTTATGAACTCGGTTGTCATTTTAACCTCTACACTGGGAATGTGAAGGCAGTGTAAATATCTTTCTTGTTCTATGCACATTTAATATGTATCTTGTAATTATTCCTTTTTATTGGGGAGAGTTGGTGTATATGTAATCATTTTCAAATTCATTTTATGATCACAAATTTTTTTGTTTTCCTCACTGTCAATTTTGTTTGGTTTCTATATAATAATAATATGGGATTAATTTATCAGTCTTGTATAATCATGTTTATACATTACTACCCCTCTTCTCTAGTTTGATAGCACAACTCTTTAGTTTTTTTTTTCTTTGGATTTGGGAAACCACTGAACGTTTATAGTTCTTACTTCTTGGACATGCGTCATCTCTACCAATCTGATATCATGCTTTTCTATGATATTGACACCATAGAAAGCCCCAGGAATACCCAACTGAGGAAAAGGGTAATATGTACTACTAATTTTGCTTTCAAACTTCTTTATTTTAATTAAAAATCATTACCTTACTTGTACTTATCTAGCCATACTGGCTCCTACCCCTATACATGCCCAAGGTTTATCCTACCTTTACATAATGTATGTTGAGGTATGACAACAAAGTTTAGATGACAGAAGTGATTTTCCTCTCTATGGTGTTTTCGTAAATTCCGTCCTCCTTGCATTTATATTATACATTACCACTCATAATTCTTCACTTCATTCTGATTCATAATTAAAATTTAGCATCTACCAGCATATAAAATCAGTCATCAAATTTACAAATCATTGTATAGTTTATGGCTACATAACACTAGTTCAAAATTTCTAATTTCTTATCGCATAATAATAAAAAGTTACTCTTCCTACAGTCATCAAATTTATGAATATTCGTATAGCTTATGGATGCATATCACTAAAGAAAATTTTCTACTTTTCTAAAACATAATACCAAAGGGTTAATATTCCTATATGACATAAATATGCAGTGCTATACTAAGTCATAGGTACTCTAGCTCCACTCTGAAACCCCTCCTATTAGTTAAGTTGTACCTATTTGCATGAGGATTTCACAATAATTTTTTTCTTTGTAAAATGAAATTTCCTACAAATAATTAATGATAACCTGTTTTGATTGAAAAAATTCATTCCCATGTAGATAACCTAATTTTATTGAAGAATTTAATTTCATAGCAAACTATGATTATCACAACTTAATTTGCACCACACACTAATTCCATCAGTTCCATAACCAAGCTTAATCAAATCCCACATACATGCAATCAATCATCCAAATAGTCACATGCACAATATATACAAAACAACTAATCGAGTTCAGAAATGTCTAACCATGTCTACTACAGATGTCTACTTGGGAATTCACACCTTCCTCTCAACCATGAGATTTATCCACTAGTTCCCCCCAAGATGAGATATGATTTCAATGGAATCAACAACCCCTTTGATTCCAAATTAATTTATTTTAATACAATTTCTTCCATAGAATATTTTTTGTTAGATATGTCCCTCTCTTGTTGGCTTGCAACCCCACTTGGCCACCGTTTGAAAAAAAAAAACATTTTTTTTCTTTTAAAGCCCACTTTTCTCTCTTGTGGTTCTTTGTTCCACCCATACTTAGCATCTTTCTCCTGCTAAGTGATTTAATTAGATCTTTCTCTCCCATCTGACTAAATCTTATCCATTTCCTCCTAGGGATTTATTTTTGGGATTCCTTTTTTTTTTCCTTTCCTATGGAATAATTATTTGGTAACAATCTATTTACTCTAGTGTTCCTTTCCCAAGTAGTTTCCATTTTTCTTAATTAATAAATAAATATCTACTACATCATAATAACTTTACTGTTCACATTTAGTCAACCAAAAATGGCTTTCCCCCCATTAGGTATACAATTCAGTGTACATATAGTAACACATTAACACGACAAAAACACAACGTTATTACATCTTTCCCCCATTTTTTTTCTTGCAATATCTCTGGTCTTCCTTATTTAATTGCTTCACTTTTGAACAATGTAGGGTATGTTTTTGTCATTTGGTCCTTCAGCTCCCTAGTAGCCTCCTTGGGTCTAAATTGTTTCCACTACGCTTTAACCCGAGAGACGACTCAATTGGGAGCAAGATCTCTTTCCGATATAAGGTGCGGAGTGGCTTTGCAAAGAATTTTCCTTTCGATTCCACCTATCTTCAATTCTAGTCAATTATGTGAGAATTATCATGAACAATTTTATTTTGGTAAAGACACATGAAAAACATTGTGTACTTTAACATGATTAGGCAATGCTAGTTGATATGCTACTTGCCCAATTCCGTCCAAAATTTCAAAAGGCCCACAAAATCGTGGTGCCATTTTTATATAGGTTTCAGTTATTAAGGTAATTTTTTGTGGTTTCACCCTTAAGTAAACATGGTCTCCAATCTTTAATTCCTTGTGAGTTCATTTTTTACCTACATAATGTTTTTGGTTGTCATGTGTAGTTTTTATGTTTTGTCTAATTTTTTGCACCACCTGTTCCATTACCTACAATGCATCTGGCCACAATATTAGTCTATCATCAGGCTGACTGTATCTAAGAGGTGTATGCCATCTTCTTCCATATAAAAATTTTAAAGGACTCGCTTTTATTGAAGTTTGGTAGCTATTGTTGTAAGCCAATCCTGTTAATGACAGGAAGTCTTCCCATTTGGTACATCTATCCATCACATACATTCTTAGCATGTCCTCCAAAATTTGGTTGGTTCTCTTGGTCTATCCATCAGTTTGGTGATGATATGCAGTGCTAAAATTTAGTTGTGTCCCCATGCCTCTATATAAGGCTTTGTAAAATTTGGAAGTGAATTTGGCATCTCTAAGAGACACTATCATCTTTGGTACTCCATGTAGCTAGAAAATATTTTTCATGAAAATGTTGGCAATCTATGTTGTTCAATAAGTAGTATGCATAGGTATGAAATGTGCGATTTTACTCAAGGTGTCAACCACCACCATATTGGAGTCATGTTGTTGTTTTTTCTTTGGAAATCCTGTAATAAAGTGCATTGAAATCACTTTCGATTTCCATTCATGAATGGGCAATGACTTCAACAAACCAGCAGGGTGTTGATGTTCCACCTTTACTTGTTGACATTCTATACACATTGATAAGTATTTTTCCACTTTGTTTTCATGGCCGGCCAAAAAAAATATATTCTCAATCCTATTATCATATTTTGATATCCAAGATGACCTACATACGATTTCTTGTGATACTCATTAAGTATTATTTGTTTCAGAGCACTCACATTAGGAACATATAATATATTTCTATTGATTAGGAATGTTTCAGACTTTTCAGCATATCCTAGAATTTCAGTTTGCTGCAATTACTGTTGAATTTCAAGGTATTTCTGATCATTATGTATTGAATTTTTAATCTGCTCAACAAAATTTCTACTAACACTAGTAACAGATGTCCCCATTACAGATTGTTTTTTTCTTCTTAAAGAATCTTCTATTCTATTTTCTTTACCTTTTATGTGTTTAATATCACATTGGAATTCACCAATTAAATCCAACCACCTTACATGTCTAGCATTAAGATCTGGTTGGCAGAATTTTTTTTCAAGTTGATATGATCAATGACGACAGTAAATGTTTTTCCTAATAGGTAGTGTCTCCACATCTTTAGAGCATGTATTACAACATCTGTTTCTAAATCATACACCGCATAATCCTTTTGTGTGTTTTTCAGCTTCCTAGACTCATAAGCCACCAATAAATTTTCTTACATAAAAAATCCACCTAACCCTTCCAAACAAACCTCCGTGTAGATAATAAATTCCTTATCTAGGTCTACAATTTTTGAAATAGGAGCCATTGTAAGTAAGTTTTTTAGTGTGTCAAAGTTGTCTTGAAATTGAGTTTCCCACTCAAACTTTGTTCCTTTCTTCTGTAAGGATGTAATAATGTGGGCTAGTTTAGAGGTTCCTTGTATAAATTGTCAGTAATATCCTATCATACCCATAAATGAGCGGACAACTGATACATCCTTAGGTACAATCCAATTTAAGATAACCTTCAACTTCTCACGATCCACATCCTTATTATGAAATAATATGGCCCAATACTATATTATGTCTTTAACAAAATCACATTTTCTAAGTTTATCATATAGCTAATGTTCTCTTAAAATTTGCAGCACAAATTTCAGATTATTCCTTATGTTGTTCTTCATTCTTGGAGTACACTAGAACACCATCTATAAATACCAGGACAAAATTATCGAGGTACTTATTAAGTACAATGTTTGTTAAGCACATAAAGGTTTTTGGTGCATTAGTAAGACCAAATAGTAACACTACAAATTCGTAGTGACCATACCTAGTCCAAAATGTTGTCCTATGAATGTCTTCATCTTTTATTGTTAGCTGGTGATGTCTGATTCTTAAATCAATTTTCGAAGAGATGGTTCCCTCACTCACTTGATTGAATAGATCATAAATATGAGGAAAGGGGCATTTTTTTTAATGGTTAGGTTATTCAATTTTCAATAGTCGATGCACATTCTAAATGTGCGATCCTTCTTCTTAACAAGTAACACATGATCCCCCGCGGTGATACAATGCACCTAGTATAGCCTTTTTTTAATAATTCTTGTAACTTAATTTTCAAATCTAATAACTCAGGTACACTCATACTATAGGGGGTTCGAGATAATGGGACTGCACCCAATACCCATTCAATAGAGAAATCTATATCTTTACAAGGAGGTAAGCCTAAAATTTCTTCTTGAAACACATCCCAAATCTCCTTAATGATGGGCAAAGTCTCGAAATGTTTATTTTCTATTTGTTTCTCATTTATTTCCACCTACACCACAAATAACTAAGACCCTTTTCTTCCACTCTTTTCATTTGTAAGGTTGAAATATGTCTAATTGATAAGCATTTTGGTATGCCATTTATTATTTGAGCTTATCCCTCTTGACTCATACAACATACTGTTTTCTCTAGACAATTTATGACAACCCCATGTTTCTCCAACCAGTCCATACCTGTTAATACATCATAGCATCCTAGGGGGATTATATTTATATTTACTTCTATGAGGCAGTCATTTAAGCTGATATGACACTTTCTCACTTAGCTAGTTACACTTCTTTTCATACTTGTTTCCAACTATACCAACCATGCATTCTTAAAATTTTCAATTTTCAATTTATATTTTTTTGCAAGCTAAGGACTAAGGTAACTGAAACTAGCCCCTTGACCCATTAAAGAAAAAATAGATTTCAACAGTTCCCTTTCCTTGCCTCCATTGGTGTTTTTATTGTTCAAGTGCATGGGTTTGGACCGAGTCTAAGATTGTGTCAGCTGATTTAAATTCCATTTACTAAATTTCTTCCGCATATGGTCTTCCCCAAAATTATTAATATAATGAGGCTTCTAACTCTTTTACCCCTTTGCAATTTTGTTTTTGTCCTTATCCTGCCAAAGTTTTGAGCCTTTACCCCTTTTCTTAAATTATTGATAACATAATCGTCCTTTCCTTACTGCCTCATCCATTCTCTTGGGATTGTTGAACTCAATCATTTCTTTATAAGGAGTAGGTAAGAAGTTAACAAATCATTATACCTTGGATTTCTCTTTTTGATATAGGGGATGTACCATAGCAAATTGGTGAGTTTAGCCAGAAACATATCCATAGTTAACTGTCCCAACCTTAACTCATTAAATTCCTTAGCACGATCATCATAATATCATTCATTTAGATATTGAGATTTAAATAGTTTTTGGAATTCCTCCCAGGAAACAGTCTTTTTGTCCAACCTGTGCACACTTTTGGCCTCTTCCCACCAGAGAGTGACTATGCCTTGTAGCTCATAAATGGTCAGCCTGACCTTTAGGTTACTTTCATAGTCAAAAACATGAAAATATTTTATGATGTTGAGAAGGCATGCTTATGTATCCTCCTCCTTTTCACTAGAAAAGCCAAGTGGCTTTATTTTTCTAAATTATCCTTGCAACTCCACTTTATTCTTCCTCTTCTGAGTTTTTGGATAAATTCTATCTGAATGATCTTTACTTTTACAATTATTTGGTTCTATCTCCATATTTTTCCTTTTTGGTGATTTTGTGTCTATGGTTCTATGGCTAGACCTTTCGGACAACTCTCTTATCATCTTCTCTTGCTCCTCACTATCCTTCAATAGGAATTCATTGTTGTTCCTAAGGTGGCCCAACTCCTTTTGCAGATTTTTCTTAATATCAATAAACTGTGATGTTGATTGGGTACTTCCATTTCCCAGCTCAATATATAATTATTCTCCTACTATTATAGTTGGAGGGGGATTTGGTAGGCTGCTTCACTTTATTACCTTTTATTCAAACAAATTCTGGTATTTGTACAACAACAAATAATTTATATTTCAATTGTATACATCTCTAAGTGTTACTATGGTGGTTCCTTCAACCCCCATTTTGAACCTGGGCACTGATACCATATGTCATAATCCCTGATCCTCGTGATTTAATTTTTTAGCTAAATTATTATAGGGTGGGCTACCTAAACATCCTATTTAGTCCATACAAAACTTATACTTCTCCTACTTCCATGTAATAAGACATCCTTCAACATTAAACAACATTATTACATTCTCTCCTCCCATATTATATTCTTAGTTTGAAATCTAGCTAGAAATGTGTTATGTTCCTATACCCTTAACACCTCGGGAAAAGAATAAATGCAAGTAATTTTATCATACCTTAGTGGGTTCTTATAATGTATATTTTGACCGACATTACGGCTCCCTTTGCCAACTTGCAAGTGGCATGTTGAAGATAGATTGTGGTTATTGTGCACCTCTTACACTCTTCCATGGCCCCACTGTTCATGCTCCCTTCACATGTTCTTTAGTACTGTGTTGAGGTGGATGGTTGGGATTGAAGTCTCATGAATCAAATGGTGGGGAATTTTCCTTCTAACCCTAAACTATTGAGGGCTTGGCTGAGATGGAGAGTCTATGTTCCATTTAATTCAGCACTAAAAAATTGCTCTAACAACCCGATAGTTGAATTTTCCATTTCAAGTTTCGTGGTGTGCTCACATCTCATCCTACATTCACCAAGACAAATGGTAATCCTCCCACCCATGATTTTGACAAAAATTTCTCTATTGTTCATACTGTATTTAGAACGATAACTTCTAACTTTGGTTTCCCTTATTTTTTGGTGTTAACCACTCTCTGTCTGGTGACTCCGCCCATCTTGTCATGCTGGGTTCCAGAGTTCTTTAACTGTGTGAACCACTATATTTACCGGTATGACTATTTCCCCATGTCCCCCTTGGATGTCCTTAGTCCTAGACTACTTTGTGAACAATAACCCTCATTATTCCTAGTATGAATTTCCCCTTTTTTATATGGTCGGGACGTGGAGATTTTCCTTTTTTTTCAATTTAGTCTTACCTCCAATCATTATTATTAGTGTTTGAACACTTGCGTCAATTTCCCATTGAAACCATGGCCCATAGGGTCGTTATTATTCCATTTCTAGAGGTAAGAGGAGGCTTTGTTTGGGAAAATTTTCATCGGCTCAATCAACAAATCAGGGAAATTGATCGTGAAGTGTACCTTAAAGGCAAGCATTTTTGTTTCTTTCTTTTACGAGGTTATAAATCCTTAATAGTCTCAACATCACTTATTTAAAAAGGTTTCAACACCATGTCTATTATTACGTAGGTTATATTCTTGGTTTCTTTCCTTTATGGATATACAATCTTTTGTTCTCTATATGAGGGTGTGAAGTGCTCTTGTATCTAATGTGAAAGACCATATCAAAATTTTTACACGAATCAACATCCAAAGTCTTCAGGCTTTAGATACTGATTCATCCTATAAGTTTTTTTTCTTTTTTAAGCATGGTACACGTTTCTAATACTTTAGGAATCATGACCTCAATCTACATTCTTTCTTGTAGGTAACACTCAGTTCATTCAATTTGGATTCATGTTCATCCGGGAAGCTTCCTCAGCTAATATTCGCTCGCACTTCGTACAAGTTAATCTCTATGGGGTGCTTCTTACTGGTTATCACGTACATGCATCCTTCCATACTTAGTTGCCCAATTTATCCAAGTTAAGCCGTGGGGGAAATAGGCACAATATAACTCACTTGATGAGAACCCATCATAGGGGTAATTACACATGCACTTATTCATTAGTTTTATATTATGGATTTAGTAAGAGAGGCCCATTTTGGCCATTGTAATTTTAATGAAGTGCACTATATTGGAACCCTCTAGGTGATCTAGATCTTTTACTTCAAAGATGCATACATAATTTCATGTAAAATAAAATGTAAACAAATGGAACATACACATGAAAGAAACAAAAATCAAAAGTAGCCATGTTATGAAAGTCACACAAACAAGTTGATATCTAAGTTCACCCAGTGTGGGCTACGTCTTCGGGCCCTTTACAATGTGGGGAGGCCTGTTTCATTAATCGACAGTGAAATAAAATTACATGAAATTACAAAATGACATCTTATACCTCCACTTCTGGGGATAGCCTGAAAGTTTAGATATTTGTTAAAGAAACAAACTCGACGGTTGGATTCTTGGTAAAAAATCATGAAAAATGACTATAAATCCATCCCTATTTTGTTTTGGTGACCTTTGGGGTTCTAGGGAATATTTTAGATTCCCTGTAAGAATCCTGGTGGGAATATTCCCTAAGATTCGAAAGGAATCTATCTCGACAATTGTGTCTAGGTGGTGTGCCAATTCGGATCGGCTTCCACATACTCCTATGATTCAGCCACTGCTCCACATGTCCTTCTCACCCCCATCGCTCGATCCAATGATGTTTAAATAATTGTGTGTGGGAAAACCTATCAAAGGTTTTGGTCAACACCAGTATTGCAGCAATAATGCTACAAATCCTGGGACATTCTACTTTACTTTCATCAACCTAGTAGTTTGTAACAAACTTGGAAGCGATGGTGCTGTATGCATAAGTACTACCTCTTACTGCAAGTTGTCACTTGGTCAGCTGGCACAAGAACACTAGGATCTTAAGCCAACTTCTATGAATTATCAGAAGAAGCTTTTAACTGTGATGAAATAAAGCTAACTCTACAAGAACTATTCTACTTGCAAAAAGAGAAAGAGGACTAGAATGTAAGGCAAACCCTATCAAACCCTAATTTATCCAACTAAACCTACTTTTGTAGAAAAAGAGATAGAAACTGATGAGATAAATGTCATTGACTAATAGGAAGGTGAATTACATCTATTTAAACTTCTTTTGAAAGAAAATGAGAAAAGAACATCTTTTTGCGTTTTTATGTGTTTTATGTGAAATTGTTATGCATGAGCTTTTGTCTGTTTTTCACTGTGGCAGATGTTTGGTGGCGATGGAGGATGGATTGGGTTTTTGTAGATGTGGAGGAAGGTGGGGAGAGGTCCTAAGAAGCCTCTAGTACCCTTCTAAAGACTTCCCCTGCAATCAAACTTCGAAAAATAACTTACAGGAAATTCTACAGGAGGCTATAGGGGATCTAAAAGAGGATCTACAGGAGGATGCCAAGAGCTATTTTTGGAGGTTTTGAAGGTGGAAAAATGGTGGGAAGGGAAACTGAAGGCTAGATGAAGGTGTTGAGGTGTTTGGAGCTTATCAAGAAAGATCAGGAGGGAATATGATGGTTGGATTTGCTCAAATGGCAAGAGGGAATCTTATGCAGAAAAATGCAGAAATTAGGGTAGATTGGTGAAATGTTGCGAATGTCTTGGGACATTTGTTAGAAGTGAGCTGATTCTAGCTGCTTTATGGATGTATGGTGAGATGAGGTGTCTTGAAAGAGACCTACACATCTACTTACAAAAACTAATAAAAAAAAGACTAGCTATACCATGAAAACATAAATTTCTCTAGCCTGACCTAATTTCTGACCTACAAACAGAAAATGTTGAACAGTAGCCTTTGAACAAAAAAACATGCAAAGAGATCTATTGTAAAATAACAAGAAATGATTAGGCAACTGAATCTGAAGCAATACATTAACTTTCCAAATCAAGTCATCACACTAGAAATTGCATGGAAGAGCAAAACTTTGTTTTTGGTGGAAACAACGGTGCCATGACCTCAAATCATGATCTTAGGGAGGGAAAAAAGAGACCAGAGAATGTTGTTTACCTTTTTGAATCTTAGCCTATCACTATGTGGACCTACTTCAGTAATTGAAACAAAAGCAGCTACGCAAACCATCAAGAGAAACCTAATCCAAACAAGGTAAAATGAATCTATGTAACATAAATTAACTCATGAACTAAAGCAAAAACATATAAGTACAAAGCAAGAGGTGATGGGTAGCTTGGGTTGGGCCCTAACCCATGAGCTTTAGCCCTCTGAAAGAGATCAGTGCTGGCTCAAAAATTGTTTCATCTCCATTATAAAAAAATAAAAGTCACATTACATAAACTATTCTAAAAGAGGAAGCTTGAAAATGAGCTGCACAAGAGCTGCACAAAAGTGCAAAAATTATACTAATGACTGGCTAACCTACTGAGGCTCTAAGCCCCCTTATTGATAAAAATGGAGTTCCCCAATAGCCTTCCTAAAATCAAGGAGATCGGCTTCCCAGAACTAGAGATAAACATCACTCCTTATTTTCTTGCTTGGCTACCCTTTGGATGCATCAATGTGGCTGCTTGTGCTCCGAGTTGCTGATGGAGAATTCAAGGAAAGGGGTCATAAATGAAGGAGACACCCCCCTACAAATCCTCTTGCCTATTTTCCTCGAATATCTGCTGCCATTTGCTCATAAATCCTTTGACTTTGTCCAAAATTGACCAAAAAATCTACATAAAGCACACATTAGACTACATGGAAAAATGACTAACCTAATTCACTCTATTAGCATAAATATAATAAAAAACATGCAATAAACTAATGAGAATGTTGGATTATGTCGAATTAAGAGGCAAAATGAGCCCATACAATTACCCATTTTTGGGACTCATCATCACCCCCTACTAAATGTGTTGCTCATTCTCTGAGCAACTAATCTTTCTCCTCATCCTTGATGCCCTTTATGACCTCCCTGACAGTCCATGCCTTAGATGTGAGATCCTCATCCTCTGCTTTTACTCCCTCCAGTAGTCCTAACAGTAGTGGAGGAATCAACATGAGGGAAATCTAATTGGCCTTCCAACATTGCATAGAGTGCTTATATGGTGGCACTCTCCTCAAGGCTTCTCTCATCTTGTCTTGGGAGTGATACTCCATGATCCGTAGGCTATGGGGCAATGTGTTCCACCTTCTCAAGCAGGCATGAATGCAGTCATCCCCAAGTAATCTCTCCATGTCCTCAAAATGGGCAATATCCTGAGCTTGCTCACTGATCAACTGCAAGTTGCTGGTGGGCGCTAATGAGAGCCATAGGGTCTGATGGCTATGCTCTAATCATCAGAGGTTCACTTTGTTCCTTTTCCATCAACTTCTGAATTTCTGTTGCTCTTTTCTCCTCATGACTCATCTAAGATGTCATGGCCATCAACTGTAAGTCACCCAACTTTTCATTGGGGTCCCATAGGTTCATATCAGTAATGACCATGTTATGTAAATAAAACTCTACCAACTTCACCTTGTCCTCTACTGAACTATTTTCACATAAATCTATGAACTGTCCGCAATCCTGGAAAGGTATGGTGCCCCTTTGGGCCAGAGTTTTGATTTGGAATTGCAACCACTAATCTTTAAGGTAGACCCCATAAGATTTGGTTGGGTTTCTGCATTGTAGTGCTTCCATAGCCTAGCTAGCCATGCAGGATAATTGGGCTTCTCTTTCCTATAGTTGTCTCCTCAATATTTTAGTTTTTGCCTAAGGTTCCCTTTCTTGCAGCTGCTTCTTTAACATTTCATTTTCTGCCTCCAATTGAGCTCTTCTGATGCTTTATGTATGCTTGACCATGCTCAATTCTTTGCCCATTTTCCTCAATTTTTCTTCCATGTGCCCAATGTCTTCCACCAATTTTGATTTTGCAAGTTGCATCCATGTATGGGTCCTTACTCTTTCCTTTTCTAGCTCAAAGAAAAGAGGGACTGCAAACTTTTTTGGGATGATTTTCCCTCCTTCTAGAAGGTTGTAATAAGAGCCTAGATTAGGCTAAGGGTCAGGCTCTGGTATCTCTTTGGCCTTATCTTTCTCATTGGTCTATTCTTCTACCTTTTTTTCAAGATTCTCAATCTCTTGAAGCTTTGTCAATGTCTCTTGTAGAGCGATCTGCGCCTACTGTAGGACTATTTTAGAGTCCATAAGTTTGATCCTTTCTTTCCAATTAGAAGCTTTAGGGCTTCCCCTTTCACAGGTAATGGGGTTTTTGGAGGGAGATTCCTCCTTTTTGGCAATAGGGGCATCTTCAATGATGATGGTCTCCTTTGAAGGTGGTCGATGCTTCCCCATCTTTACTCTATTGCTTTTTTGAGCCTTGAAGTACATGGATAATTGTCTTTTCCTTTTTCCTTTTGGCTTGGCTGGAGTACTAAGTGCTGCAAGAACAACTCTTACCTCCCTTGCTAGTGCCTTAGGAGACACTTCTTCCTGTTTTGCTTCTTCTTCTTCATCTGCTGATTTTCCTGTTTCTGTTGGTTTTCCTTCTACTATCTCTGATTTTGTTTGCTTCTCTTCTTTATTAGCTTCTGCTTTTCCTGTGGCAACCTTTTTCTTAACTATCTTAGGCTTCCTCCTTTCAGTTCTTGGCCTCTTCTTTTTCTCTGCTGTGGTTTTACCCCTTTCTGCTTTTGATTCTTTCTTCTTCTCTGCTTTAGGTTCATCTTTAGTGGTGTCATGTTTCTCCTTTCCTATCTAGTTTTCTTCTTTTTCTGTGTGGAGTTCCTCTTCTTCCATTTGAGTGTTCTTTTCTTCTTCATGGATTTCCTTCTCAGCTTCCCCTTTTTGTTCTTCCTCTTCAGTTTCAAATGGACTAAGGTCATAGGTGAGAGTTTTTATATCATCCTCGTTAGTCATGTTTCTGAAAATCTCCTAGGCTATGGGGATTGTGAAAATGTGGATGGCATCCTCCACCAACAATTTAATTAGCCCATGGTGAGCCAATTGGTCTAGAACTCCTGCCTTCAACTTGGGGCTACATTCTATTAAGGATTGGAGGAGAAAATATGGGATACTGAGTTTTCTAGATGCAGGAAGGTCCATGCCATATCTTAGTTCATGTAACAATCTAAAATGGTACCCAAAAACTATGCTCTATCTTCCTTCACAGGAGATGTATTTCAGAAGCTGATAATGGACCTCATTCCATGGGTTAGGTATACTTGTACTCTTGATTTCATTCTCGTCCTTCACAGGATGTTCATTAGGCTGGAAAAGGTTTTCTTGGCAACATAACCCAATGGTTTTTCTTCCTTGCTCTAGGGTAGTCCAAGTGGAAGGCTTGTAATCCTACTGATCAACTCTGGGGTGATTTCTATAGTTAGACCCCTGAAACTGACAGTGGCATGAGTTTTTGAGTGAGCTTTTAAAGACAATATAAATTCCTCCGTGACTTCATCATCATATCCATGTAACTTTTCAAGGAAATGCATCCAATTTGCTCTAGTGAAGAGGGCTACCACTTTTGGATGTTCATGCAGCTTAGTTGAATTCAAAGGCTCCTTCCTCATAAAACCCCCTGTCATGATGTTTTAGATTCTGCTGGAATATTTCAGTTGAAGAGGGAGGCATCAAGTTTCAATCCTGAAAATAGAGGAACAACTAAGGTTTCCTTTCAAGAAACAAGGATGGAGTTATAAGAAGAATTTCGGCGTAAATCACATATAGAGAGACCTTTGTCGATGCGTTTTGAACCAACTAGTGTGGTTCATCATCAGGACAAGTTGAAGAAACAGATCCAATCTAGCATGTTAAATAGTCTGAGCAGAGACTCCAACGGCTAAAAAATATTAACGGCTAATTTTTGACTTAAGTACCCCAGTCAAATTTTCATTTATTAATTTAATATTATTATTATTCTT